>JAPKID020000504.1:0-17833 GCA_026931265.2 Tropidonophis doriae | reverse complement strand
AGCTTGAGTTTGTTGCTGCCCATCCAGACCCGCACGGCCTCCAGACAACGGGACATCACCTCGACGGCATCGTTGGGATGGGCCGGGGTAGAGAAATATTTTTTGGTTAATTATATGCAATCAAGCTGTTTTTGACTCCTAGCACAGAATAACTGGATTTTATCGATGACAATCTATCCTTAACCTGCTCATTCAAGTCATTGCAGCCATCAGTATTGTCATTGAGTCCTTGCTGCTGGTCATCCTCTTCTTTTCTTCCCTTCCTCCTTTCCCACCACTGCAGTGAAAACCAGAGAGTTAGCCAGCAGCACTTGAGGGGCAGAACAATCCATAATTTCGAGTGCAACCCTGCTAATCCCATGAGAGAGTATCCGATCACTGTTTTCTGCTTAGCTACCTTATGCTCCAGCTTCTCACTGCCTTCTTACAGATCTCACAGTGAACTGTCTCCTCGTCGCTCCCACAGACATAGCAGCTGTAGTTCTCGGAGCCTTTCCCTTTCCTCGGAATACAGTGACTGCAAATCCACAGGCAGGTAAGTTGCAGTTGAGTTGACCTGGCACATTTTTAGTGGAGATGCAATATTGTTTATGATTTCATTTAATCAATTTCTAAGGCTGCCTCAAGTAATGCAAAGCAGTGCACAATAAAAACTAAAAATGGTAGCAGGGAATACAAAAACCTGTACATTCCAGTAGGTTCACAAATGGCTATGGTCCCAAGTCTGCTTGATAAATCAGGTTTTTATTTTTTCCCAATTTTCATTTAAAGGGCAGGAACATGAAAGAGGAATGCAACTAAATAGAGTTCATTTTATTTATGGCAGTCCCTGAAAATCCTTCCTAACTTTAACTACATCTGTACAAGAACACATATCTCTAAATAACTGGAAATGAAACACACAACTGTTTTGCAACATTGAATTAAAATATGGCTGCTGTTCATTTAGAGTACTGAGCTATAGTATTAACATTATTTGGTAAGAAATGTGTGACAAATAGGTGAGAGTATTGGATTCCAATCTTGTAAATGTGACAGTTTGAAGATAATACCTAATGCAGTAAATTCCCATATAAGGAAGACATTAGACTGGGGAAACTGGCCTTAAATACCATGGTAAGGACAATAATGTTCTATTGTCTATACAGCTTTTCCACAAGTAGACTTCCTCTGATTCAGGGGTAGGCAGTGAAAGACCCAGGCTGCATGCAGACTCCTCCAAATATTCTCTCCCACCCACCCGCTTCTTTTGGCAATCTGTGGAGTGACTTGTAACTGTGATTTAATCAGAGCAACAAAGCAACAAGGCTGAGAAAGGTAATATACAAAAAGCATAAACTCCAAAATAAGGTTAATACAGTTGATTTTTTTTAAATCCCAACTCTTGAACCCCTCCCCTCACGCATATGTTTTCAGAGGAAAAAGGGAAATCACAGCCCAACTGTAAATGCCACATTTTGCATCCCTGACATATTGTGATAAACAGCAGCCTTCCCTTCTGCTATCTGCCTCCAGTATGACTAACAAGGATAGACTGTTCCTCTGCTTTCTCTTTTGTCTACAGATTGAGCCCCAAATACAGAGAGGATGGTCAAAGGGCCAGCAGCCACAGATCCAGCCGCAGCCCATCCTCCTCTTGCACTGGCCACAGCCGATCAGCCACGCCTCATCAAAATGGGCACAAGGGCAGTGCCCAGAATGGCCGCCATAGCCATGGCGCCCTGTCAGAGAAGAAACAGGAGGTATGGATGCTTCTGTTTTTTATCATGATTTGAGCCTCACCTATTCCTCCTTTCCAAAACAGCCTTGTCCCCTCCTTTCACTCCTCCCTTGCTCTCTTTTGGACACTTTGCTCAAGATATGATGGATGGCAAAGGCTCCGTTGATTCAGAGTGAGATGCCCCATAACCATTATTCTGCTATGACAGTTACAATCTAGCAATCTACATCCAAGCAACTTCATATACCTGTGCAATATGAAGGGGCAAAAAATATATATGAAACTATGGGGAGAAATGAACCGTTTCTCAGGTTTTCAGTTAAGATTAGGAATGAGGGGAAAAGTTTGCTGGCAAATCTTTTCAGTTCAAAAAGCTGGAGTGTTGTAAGTGCAAAACATTATAATCCCATTTTTCTTTCTTTCTCTCTCTCTCTCTTGTGCACACAAATACACACACAAAATGCGCACACACCTATCACCCTCTTTCCTGGCCTGTTCATGATTTCTGGCAATTGTTGAGATTGTTAACTTTTATCCACAAGCCTGTTCAAGGATAGGAACATTTCTTAAATGAGTAGGACAGAGCATATTCTTTGTTTACGGAAGATCCCCAGAGGCAGTCTGTAACTGCTTGAATCCCTCAAAAACCACTAAGTGTTTCTCAAACTTGGCCACTTGAAGATATGTGGATTTCAATTCCTAAAATCCCCCAGCAACCACAGACCATCCTTCTGTAATCTCTAAATATATTGAATTATAACTCGCAAAATTCCATTGATAAGTGGCCAAAAACAAGTTGTCATTCACCATCTTTGGAGGGTGGCAGGATGAGAAAGAAAATCCATTTAGGACAGATAATGCTGAATTCAATGAAGTGTATAAGGCAACTTCCTATTTTGAAAGTATTGTTCGCATTGGCTTGTACTTTTGATGTCAAACATAATTGGGTGTTAATCAAAATCTCTAGTGACAGGACAGTGGTTCCTATCACTATTGTGATATTTTAATAGTAATAATAATAAATTAAAAACTAAAGAATTGTCACTGGGAAAAATAAGGAGCATGATCATTTGTATTGTGAATAGGAAGATGATTCATTCTTGATCATATACTCTCCTTTCTAAAAAGTCAATGAAAGGAAGAATTCTCCATGACACTTTCACCCACAGCTTTCTGGGACAATTGCTTGTTTGTTGGTGGGCATTCTGAAGGAACAAGAGTGGCAGAATCTGGAGGTGGAGTGAAAAGAAGGATAAACCTAGAATCCCTACATAGCCACAAGTGAACTAAGCCCAACCTCCCTTGAATTCCGTTGACTCTTATCTAACCCCAACCAGGTGCTAACCATTAATTGAAAAGATTATTGTGCATTAGTGTGATTAGCAAGAAATCAGTTTAATTGGATCTTCACATGTGTACCTAATCTCAAATTCAAATGACTTCATTTCAGTCATTGACCAGCAGAAGTGGACCTAATCTTTCGCCCCTAATATTAATCTTCTCAGGTCAATGGAATTCAAAGAACATTGGACTTAGTTCACTTGTGGTTATGTAGGGATTCTATGCTGATCTCTCTTTTAATTCCACCCCCAGATTCTGCTACGCCTTCTCCTACACTGTCATAAGAATATCATCCAAACCCGAACCAAACATAGTTGGAAATAAGTAATAAATTTGCTCTTGTCCCGCATCGAAAAATTCAAAGGACCGTTATAGGACCATTGATAGTCAAGTAGTATCCACTTTTTTTTCATCCTCATGGTTGCCTCTGGTCCAAATATTTCATAAATGCTCTGAAAAATTTGAAAACTAATTTTGCCAAAGATAGTTACAGGAAACTAGATGTTTTTCAGTTATGTTTTTTTAAAATTCTTCAGCAATTGGAAATATGTAATGGAAAGAGAATATACAAATCACTTAAAATAATATGAATAAATCTGAAGATCTCATTTGGCAGACTACTTTTTGTCTCTATTAGTAGCATTGCTGGTTGTTCATTCCTAATATTGTAATGTATCTGTCATACTGGGAGAAAAGAGAATACTCTGCCACAGGAATAGGAAATCTGTAGCCTTTCAACTATTGTTGAATTCCAATCCCACCAGCCCTATGCAATATCCAATAGATTCCAGGGTATTTGTTTTCTGCCAAGAATCTTATTCTCAGGAAGATTTTGATACAAATTAAATCGGGAGGCAATAACAGAATCACCCAATGAGTTTCTTGGCAGAATCCAATGAGTGATTGATTACTAAAGTAATCCAGTGTTGAAGTGATCTGGCAGTAAAATTTCAGGCAACATAGAGATGGAAGGAAAGGTCATCACATTTTTAGGACGACAGAGAGCACTTGGAAGAAGTCTTAGCTCAGTTGACCTCAGATGTCTTACAAATGAAGGCGAATATGATCAGATGTCTTCGCTCAAATGATTTTGGATGAAAAGCTCCTTATTCATTGTCAATCCCTTACTTGCAACTTGTTTTGGAGGCCAACTAGACAGAGTCAGGTATTACCCAATTTTCTGTCTCTTCAAGAGGCATGTAGTTGTATTGAGCCATATTCACTGAGACCTCATTTCTGGGTGAGGGGTGTTCAGGCTTTGGGCTGATCACAACCACTGCATCATGCTCCAGCATGGAACCATTACCTAAAAACAGAGCTCCTGACCTTCCCAATTGTTAATGATTTATTAAAGCAAGCCCTTGCAAGTCAATTTCACAGAGAATTCAATAGGGCTTTCTATTTCTGCTCAGCTTACCTCATCTTTTTCTTGGTCATAAGCTTTACCCCTATTTTGTGTCTTAAAACAACATTTGCTTGTTGTTATTCTTATCATTTTTATTTTTCTTCTTTCCATGTACAAAAAATACATGCATGTACACTTAAACACACAGCATAGTATTTATTCCATTACTCATCTCAATTTTATGCTCTTTGCTTTTAAAACAGTGCTTTAAAGCATCACGTGACTTGTATGCCCTGAGAGCTGGATCAATTAGAGAACAAAATGGGCTTTGGAAACCTCAGTAGAGGACACCTGATTTTACTATCTGCCTGAATCCCTATTCCAATATCAGTTTCATTGAACCAGATAATTTTTTCCCCTCCAATATCAGCTGCGATTGGACAATTAATGCAGAGATCCAAAATAATGGCTTAATTTCAGAAGAAATAACCAATAATAACTGCATGAATCCAAGTTAGTGAAACTCGCTTAAATTCTATATAATCTATTAATATGCTTCATATTTCTGAAATTTGGGAAATATTTATTTAAAAGTGATTTTAAAAAAATCACTAGTTTTAAAAATTCCAAAATAAAGCCCTTCACATTTTCCTGTTTTAAATATTAGTAGCCAATTACTTTTTAAAAGTCTTTATTTTTATTTTTTAACTGAAACTATGCTTTTCTTTAACCCCCAATTTGAAATATGGTATTATAAAGCTTGATTTCTTGCTCAGTAGAAACAGGAAAGGGGCTAGAGGGGCCTTTATTTCATTCTAATTTCTTCTACTTTGTAATATATAGAAATGAAAACCATTCACTTTTTCTTTTTTCTCTATTGTCATTTGAATCTAGAAATATATATACCTCTAGAACTAGCTATATGAATCTAGAAATATATGTGTGTATATATACACATGTATATGTGTTACTGTAGAATCCTCCAGCCAATTAAGAAATGCACAGATATCTTTCTGTACTTATTTATGACTCTTAAACATTTTGGACTCTTAGATTTCATATTTAAAAGGGAGGACAATTACATACATTGTTAAAAAATACGTTGTTAAACTTTACTGAAACTTTAGCTTTTGCCAAGTGGAAAGATCTGTTAAGCTGTTCCAGGGATTCTTTAAAGATAAAAGGCAGATTTTAAAAAGTTAGAATAAAATCAAAAACTATATATTTCAATAAAATTATCAGGAAAAATCAGAATATGAATTATCTTCCTTCACCTGGTCATTAGGCTAATTATAAGATTCCCTATCCTTAACTCTGGTTTTAGAGACAAAGAAATTAGGAACTCTTTTGCCTCTAAACCAGAGAGGCATACATTGATATTCCAAACAATAATATTAACAATGTTGCATTTAATTTTTATTAAGGTAACATTAAGCAAAATCAAACTTAGTTTTTGTTCTGCCTAGCCCTCTTTTTATCCTGGCTCTACCCACCTTATAAAATGCAACCCACAACACACCATTAAAGATTGCAATCTGCCTGTGCCCTGAATTACTACCTCCACATTAGTCTGTCTCCAAACACCAGCTACTGGAGAATAGGAGCTGGGGAGGACTGTAGCCATAGGTAGAAAAGGGTGGACGTAGGTGAGGAAAACTACTACACCCCAGTATTATGACACAAGTGCCATCCTTTATCCATCTTTGGTAGAACACCAACTTCTCTGAGCTGATATCTTTGGTAGATTTTCAACTCATAAAATAAAATCAGCAGTATTGCTGCTCACCTAACACCAAATCGGCCAATTCTCTCTGGAAAACAATTAAAACAATTTGAGAGGTAGATATAGGACTAAAACTCAGATATAGAGGTAGGTATAGGACTTAAACTCAAAGAGATGTTGACTTATAAAGAGATCCTTTCAATGTTCATGCCAACTTTTCACACTCATGGGCCTCTTTTACAGCTCTTCCTTTTGATCCTTACACAGCCCTCCCACTTCTCACTGCGCCTCCCCCATCCCCACCCCCGGTTATATCTTTCCCTCCTGGTCGCCTTATATAATGCCTCCATCTTTTGAGGGGAAATCACTTTTGGCCTTTCCCTATTACAAAGAGAATCTTAAACCTTAACATTTTCTGCTTTCATCTGCTGCTTTTCTTGCATGCTGTTGGGACTTTTTGTTTCCTTTAAAATTTTTAAATGTTACATAGTAACTTTTTAAAATTTTATTTCCCAATGGCTGTGCTATTTAGACAATTGGTAAATATGCCGATACATAGATAGCAAAAAATATGTTTACCTTGATGGATAAAAAAGAAAAAGAAAAGCTGAGTCAAAAGAAAACTCAGAGAAAAGCAAAGGGGTCTGAAGTGCATTACTAAAGAGTCATTGTCTTTTTCCCATTCTGCCCTCCAAATGTGGAGATTATTGTTTCTTTTTTTATTATTGCATTCCTGATCAAACAGAAGGTAGGTATTTTTCTCCCTCCGCACGTTCACTTCTACAGATCAGCCTGTTGAAAAGCACCGTAGTTTGATTAAATGTTATTTTTCTGTCTTTCTATTTCTTTCTCTCTCTGTATCTCTCTTTCATTCTTTCTCTCCTTCTTTCTCTCTCCTTACGCTTGTCTCTTTTTGGTGGCTCTGTACAATTTTCATTGTATTATTTTTAAACAGCTACAAAATCATGCTTTTCTTTTTCCCCGTGTTTTTTCTTTTTTCTTTTTTTAAAAAATTGTTATATTGTTAGAATGCATTTCTGTGTGTTTTCAGCTCTTCGATCTTGTGTTTGTTTTCATAAATGGTATAATTATGTCAGCTGATTTGATTTCCTCTGTGTGGTTTAAGTATGATTTTTAATATGGCTGATTAAACATAAGTCATTTAATGATCCCCAATAAAGAATCTTTAAATAGAGGCACTATCCATAGAATCCTCATCATTGTACTTATGTACTGATTTAGTGGTTGCTGACTTTGCAAAACCTGCGAAAAAGATAATTCCAAATGTACAGTAGTAATCACAACTTTGTATACTGTACACAATTCAGAAACATAAAGGTTTCTATTTAAACCAAAGCATCAGTTTTAACAACCTTAATAATCTTAAAATATCACCTTGACAGCGTTTGATAATGAAGTACAATACAGGCAGTACTTGTTTAGTGACCACAATTGGCAATGACAACTGAAGTGGTCACTAAGTGAAATCATGACTATGTTACTTTTTCTTTCCTTTGTTCTGCAGACTGGGAAAGTTGTAAATGTGAGGATTGGTCATAAAGTTACTTTTTTGTCACCATCATAATTGAAGATGGTTATTAAATAAAGTAGTTGCTAAATAAGAACTGGCATTTTTAGTTTGCCACAAACATTTATTTGTATTTAAAATGGTGGCTCCTGATGAGGTTCCAAGTTGGACTAGACTTCATAGGACATCACTTCATGGAAAGTTAAAAGAAGTTAAAAACTAGTAGAATAAGATAAATGTCAGTGTATGACTAGAATAACACTGTTTTGGAGTGACTCCATTGACTAGATCTGACTCTGATACAACTTTCAGGAATGTTTCCAACAAAATAAGCCTTCAGATGCCTTTTTTCTCCTTGGGAAGTCATTGTCAAACAATGTAGGAAAGCAGCTTTTCTGATGGTTTGTTCTCCCATTCATTCCTATGTGGCCAGTCTAGGAAATTATCCCTTCTTCCCTCAACTCCTCTCCACTTTGTCCCATATATTTTGAATTTCTTAAGAAAAGGGACATGATTAGCTCTAAAACATACAAAGTTTTTTTAAAAAATAGCCTTGAAAATACCGGAAAGGATAGCCAACTCTAAAAGTTCTTGACCTAAATCAGGTGTTTTTCTCTGAACTTTAAACTCTTCTCATTCAGCAAAATAACACATTATAAAGGTCCATAATCAATAAGGATTTGGATTTTTTTGGGCCCTTCTCCATCCATTCCATAGCCAATTACCTCAAAGGTTACTTAAAAGTATATCCATTTTTCTTCTCCTGTAAAGTTTACTTGGTCATCCTTTTGTAATCTTAGGTTTTTCTCCTCCTTAGCTTTGCTTAGGGATAAAGCAGCCTTCCCCAACCTAATGCCCTCTGGATTTAGCTTTTGTGGAAGCCCAACATATCTGGAGGGTATTGGATTGGGAAAGATGAAGGTAAGACAACTGGTGGGGTTGGCCCTCAACCTTCTCCAAAGTATAATCCTCCATCCTCTTTGCTATCCCCTTTTGCTCCCTGTGTGCTGATATCTGAACAAGAATTCATCAGTACCTTATCTTCATGTGTATGAACAGCAACTCTATAGGGCTCTTCCCAAGTTTTTCATGGTTCACATGGGAAGCAGCAGCAGAAATTAAACATCTACTGCACAGTAAAACAAATACCATTATCAACCAAGTCTTAATCCTACAAAATACTGAATGCCAGAAAGTTTGAGCTATGTGGTAGATTTCAAGATCTGTTTCTAATATTGACTTTCTGCAGTCAATTGACCTAACATGAAATGCCTAAACAACTGAATTGGGCCAAAAATGCACATACCCCAATGGAAGCATACTCTGCTATGCTTCCGATTATTTTTCTGGGGATAAATTAATTTGCTCCATTTAGTGCATGCGTATAAGCCTCCTATTTTCCTGATTGAAATCAGACCTTCCTTGCTTTTCCATCTTATGTTGTTTAATGCAGGGGACATTTGTAATGAAGCAAATCTGACTTGCATCAAGAAATGTCCAGAAAGCAAAGGATTGTTAGAGGTTCCTGCAAGATAGGTCACTGATATGGACACCATTTCTCCAATGATCCTCCTCTGAATTAATGCACACATTCATAAACACACAAGCACAACCTTTTAATAAGCTCTTTTTATCAACCAAGCATAAAGCATTTTTCTGTTTATCAAAACAGCACTTCAACTCAGGTTAAGAAGCACAGAAAGATTGCAACTACTTGCAGTATTGGGATCCCCCATGCATGTCAGAGAAAATCCAGAAATGTCACAATTGAGCACAAAAACTATTTGAGGACAAAGCCCTGCAAAATGAAACAAGGCTTGGAAGGGATGGACATATTACCACAATTGTCTAGTTAATTAACTCATATTAGAATAATTACACATGGAACAAAAATAACAATCTGCTCACCACTTTTCGATTGGTTTTTCCATCATGATTTGACAAATGTAATCCTGCTGGAGCGGAATACAAGACAAATCCATCATGGAAAAAAATATTATTTGCTCTAATGCTGGCACCAAAAAAGTCAAGGTGCATACTTTGTAGGTAGAAAACAATTATATCATCTCTGTACTTCCTGCCCTTTCTGGCCTGAATCCGATGGTTTTCACAATCACCACCCCAATTCCAGTACGTACTTAACAATTTGAAGAAGTTAAAGACTGTTGCCTGAGCTCATGGTGGTGCTAGTTTGGTGGTGGAAATGCTAACTTTTCAGAATGACATATACTGATTTCCTTTTGTTTTCTTGTTCATGCTGAAGCCTCCATAGCGTGCCTCACTGGTAGGTATATACATTTTAGAAGGATTGCTAACTCTCTTGAGATTTAGTTGGGCATGCTTGGAAAAGATAGATTGGCCACCAGCTGAGCCCAGGCCGAACCCCCTCAGCAGGATTGCCATTGACCAGCCCTGTGATGTTAACCAGTGGAGCTCCTTAGATCCAGCAACCACAAAGCAAAGGGCAATGTTTAGATATATCCTTTTGCAACCACTGCCATTTGAGAGGCCATGTTGACTTTATTGATTGATTGATTGATTGATTGATTGATTGATTTAAAACATGCATATAGCTACCCATCCTACAGCCAACTCTGCAACTGACTTTGAGACATGATATACATGTTTTTGCCAATGGAATATAATTCCAGAGATTGAAATTTACAGAGCCCGGAGAAAGAGATTCCTTTCATATCCTGACAAGCTTGCTAAAGGCTTTCCAATCCTTTCCCAATGTTCCAGTTTTCAAATCATTACCAGTTTTTCTTTTGGGATTAGTTAGAGGATATTTTTCTTTTTCATAGATGCATGCAAACTGTGTTACAATTTTTAAAGTTCCAATCCTTTTCCCCAGATTTCTACAAGTCAACTCTGAAATAGTAGGAAAAAGTCTATCTTCCTTTAATTTTTAATAAGCCTGACATATCTATGGCAGGACATTTTAGAAAATAGAAGCATTATTCCTCCTGTTTATTGGAGCAGTTTTAGACAACAGAACATCATAAATAGGTTTGGTTTACAAGTTTATTTAAAAAAACAAAAGATGGAAGAGACCCTTCAAATATCTCATTACCCACTCTGGATTTTTTTTTCAAGGGAATGACTAATGGTAGCCTGTCATAATTAGCAGCACTTTTTCCCATGAGAGATCATCCGGCAGTGAAATATTTAAATTTGCTTCCAGCAAGATCCATGGTATATATCTTTTATAATTCTTCAGAATTATTAAGATAGATTTGCTGCCCCAGAAATTATTATTTATCATTTATTGTTTGGAGGATTTAAAGTAGATAGCTAAGCATATGGAAACAAGTAAAGAAAGATTAAAGGGACAGGGCATACTTATCTTAGGGAAAAACAGTGGTTGTGTATATGTTAACACTGTACTGCAGTATTTTCCAATTTTGGCAATCTCAGAATTCCCCAGCCAACATGGGCTGGCTGGGGAATTCTGGTAATTGAAGTCCACACATTTTCAAGTTGCCAAGCTTGAGAAATATTGCTGTATAGATTCTTGAAGGACTATCACCAAGAAATAAAGACTTGTTCCTTGAGCAGATTTGAGGAGGGGGTTTAAGTTAGAGAAGGAAAAAATTAATTATAGTAACAGAAAACCATTGAAGATAAAATCATTGACAATGGAACCAATTATTCAGAAGATGAGTGTACTCTCCCTTGCTGAAGATCGTTAAAAGACATTTTTAGCAATCATCAGTTAAAGATATACTATGAATTAAATATAAATGTTTCACTAGAAAGTTAAACAAGAATAAAAGGAAGGGAGAAAGAAAAAAAGGATAATATTGGTACTTCAAGAATAATGCAGTAATGCTTTACGAGTATGGAAGTTCTTTGTGAAAGCGTTCCAAATATATGAATGTGGTTCCTTATTTTTCTCAGTGAAATGTTGAAGGACTACACAAATAATCTTTTGGTTTAAGAATTTCCAATCTGGCATTTTCCAAAACTGTTGTACTACATCCTGTATCAAATGGAACTATCAAGTCATGTTCAGAATTATACCTCATCAACATATCTGCAGGTCACCAGGCTAGATTATCTGAGATGACAGAGTTATATCAGCATCATATAGAATTATAATATTGGTAGAATATGAAGAAAGAAAAGAGAGTTCTCATTCCTTAAAGATGGTACATTCACACTTAATGTGACTTAAAAACCACACATTACAAATCCTGTGCCAAGAATGTTTTGAATTCTGTATGATGAACTCAAGTCTACATGATCACAGATCTTGGACATTAATATATATGAAGATTTGGCAAAAAGTGTGCTGAATTTTTCTGTATGTGTTCCCAGAATTTCACTAAGTTTAGTAGTTTTCTCCACTGCAGAAGTTGTAGTGGTCATATGCGTATCACAGAAACACATGGAGAAGTCACTTCCTTTCTTCTGACCCAGAGTTTCTCCACATTCCCACATCTAGCCTCTGAGAGGTGTTGCTCATAGTCAATTGCACCTATATCTTTAGCCAAAAGATCTAAAGGTTTGGTGGCCTGGATTTTTTTTTTTTTTTGAGAGGTGATATTCTCAAGCTATTTCCCAAATTTTAGCTTTCTGAAGCCTTAAAAAACAAGTCCTTTTCGATGAAAAATATAAAAATGAAAAGATGCCCTTGAGCCAAGATCAATGCCTGCTGACACCACCCATGCAGGTTTTTAAATCTGTAGAGATTCTCAGTCATGCAGGTCATGGTTGTCCCAAAGGTGCTTTTTCAGGAGGCAACTGGACTTTGTTTTTTTCTTTCAGAGACATTTTGCTTCTCATCCAAGAAGCTCCTTCAGCTCCTTTGAAGACATTTCTTTTGAAACGTCTTCAAAAGAAAAACAACAACAAGGAAATTCAGTTGCCACCTGAAAAAAGACCTTTGTGACATGCTGTTTCTTGTTAGCATTACAGAAATGGTTTGCCATGGCTTCTTCCAAAATATTTTTTCAACTTCCCACCTGATCCTGGAACACCTAGGTGGTCTACCAGATGCAAAATAGAGCCTCGTTTGAGTTAAAAATAATTATATTTCTGACCCTAAAAATACCAGATAGAAACTTGGTAGGTAGCATTCCTCATTTTTGTTGTAAATATGTAGCACTTTGTAAAGCAAAATCCCTTAATGCCATTTTGTCCATTATTGTTTTTAGTTCTCTTACTGTAAGAGAAACAAAAAAAGCATTAAGTTCATAATTTTATGCTTTTGCACATGGGTATGCAAATGACATAATGCTTTGACAGTACTACAAACCTCAGCAGCTCTGCCTCATTGCTTTCCTGAGGCTTTGTCCCCATAACATAACATCCCAACTTTGGATCTTGGGAAATATAATACCCAATTTTAAGATAATGCCAAACATCTTGGAAACCATATATTCTTGTAATTACTTTTTTTACCTGCAATCATAAAAAGAGAATGCTGATTTTCGGTGTCTATATTGATTACTAGATAGTGAACAATTGCAATCTTTGTAAAATACCTCATTCCTTCACTGTCCACCTCATAGTCATCCTTAAGATACCCTTTGATTGCCCACTAAAGAGTCATTTGCTAGCTACAACTTCTGAACAAGGTTTTATTTGTAAACATCTTTACTAATCAAATTTAGCCTGAACAATATACTTGTCCAAGGGCATCTGGCAGACTTCAGAAGTGGGAAATGTATTCATTAATTTGAGATATATCTCACCAAGTCAACTAGTCTACTTCCATGCCTAGGGCAGGACTAGAATGCACAGTCTCCCTGTTTCTAGACTATCTCCTTAATAACAACAGACTTTCAGAATCAAAGTGCCCAATGGTGCCTATTATTTTGATCTTCTGTAAGAATAGTTCAGAGGTAGAACATCTCCATAGGATGCCAAATTAGTAGATACTTCTTCAGATAATTTCTGATGTGTGTTTGTAGTATTAAGCCAGATACTTGTTTTTAATTCCATTTTGAAACAAGCTTGATAATAATGTGAAGGCCTTTTCTGGCCAAAAGAAGCCATAAGGAGTTCCTATCAGAATCCTAATATATATGGATCAGCCTTGCCTAACCTGAAGCCCTCCAGATGTGCTGGACTGCAACTTTCATTTTGCTCATCCAGCAGGACGATTGGAAAGCAACATTTTAGGAAAGGCCCATGTGTAAGCGTATTACTGTTTTCATTTCGCTGGCTGGAAAAACTAACCAGAAACATGCAAAATAAGACTTTGTTTTAATGGGAATAAGGCATTGTACAGTGTATTTAATTATTATAAGGAAGCAAATTGATGTTTGTAGGCCGACCCAACTTAACATGACTGGGGCAAAGTACAACTGGGATTCAGAAATTTGAAGGCTACCTTACCATGTTTGTTGAAAGAATTTGAGAAAACCGTTAAACTTTTTAGGAAAAGAGATTTGTTATCTGATCCAGTTGCATTCTGCCATTCAGTTGTTCAAGGAAAATTTACATTGGCACAGCTTCTTATTCTAATGAGGGGATTTTTGAAACTGTTCTGTGAAGGGTGAGATTGAAGAAAATTACAATGATCGGGGTTTCCTAAAAAATAAGGTAACTGGTAAAAAAAAGCTTATAAATGCTTGAAGTATAGAGAATCTAATGATCTCTGTTTATGCTGGTCTATGATCATAATAAAGATTTGATTTGGTAATTATCTCTGTCAGCCTAACTTCTTCTATCTTGATGCATTATTTACAGTGATGGAATTCTGAAATAGCACAGAATCCATGTTAAACTTTTCTGTATCACAATAATTATTTCTTAGAACAAGAAATATCTGTTATGGCTATATACCTTTTTGTTTGTGGGGGGAAAACCCATCTCCTAAAGTCCATGTTTCCATATTAATCTCATGGCCAATTTTCCAATGACTAAAGTTAAAAAAAAGTAATACAGCAGTGAAGGGAAGGATTTTCCTCTACTAAAGAAAGGAGAATTCATTAACTATAATAGAACTAGATTAGATGAAAGGGAGAAATAAAGGAACACTGCTGTTCTTCTGAAACATTTCTCAAAATACCCTGAGCTAATAGCACAATTGAATGGATGTCAACAGTATGGTATCCCTTCAATGCACAATTTTCAATATCCCCAGTCTGCATGGCTGTTGAGAGTGGAGGAGTTCTGAATTAGAGGACCTGGTTGCTCTAGATCAGAGACAGAATGAAACATCAGGATAAGGAGAGAAATTGCTTCAAATCATCAACAGAAAAAGATGAAGGTGGGCTTCCTGCTTCAGGTCTGTGGGTTACAAATTTCTTAGATTCCAAATCTGGATGGAAACCACATAGTTGGTTGGGTTGTGCTAATGAGACACCCATCATATTCAACTCTCCAAATCAATAAATAAATCCTCATTACCCCCATGTTGTCATTGCTTCTTCATGGGAAGAAAGTCAAGGCACAAAAGACCAGTTCTTGGTGGGTATTTTTTTTTTAAAGGAGCCAAACAGAAGTTCAGTTCTGACAATTTACCCAGAGAGAGGAACAAAGAGATTGTTTCCCTCCTTTCCCTAATTGTTTGCTGCAAGGCCCTAGGAGACAAGGGTGGTTTTGTTTTTTTATTTCTCTTCTCTCTTTCTCTCTCTCTCTTTCTCTTTCTTTATCTCTCTTTCTCTCTTGCATTTTTGTCAATCTAATGATTCACTTATATTGCCCAACTTTTCCCTTCTCTTCATACCTTACCTACTAAAGGAGGAAATGCCACTTTCTTGGTAAGTGGACGTTAACCAAGAGGGACTTAAAAAAGTGGTAATTTAACAAAAATATTATAAAGTGAAATTTAAAGAGAAATAAAAGAGAATAGAACGCTGGTGGAGACTCTGCACAAAGTTCAAAACCCAGGAAGAGTTCAGAAACTTTTCTTTGTTTATTTTCAGTACTGATGACATTTGTGGAGTTTCCTTTTTGTTTAAAATTTGTTTCCCCCTCCCCCACCATCCCTTTTCCCTCCATCATTTACACCACCATGTTCCCCTCCCCCACACTATTTCTGTCTTTTCTTCTATTCCTCAATTGGCTATCAACAAATAAATTTATTTTTTTTAATCCAACCCCACATTTGGAGCTGTGTTTCTAATCCTTTCTTCATCCCATAATATTCCCTCAGCCACATCCTCCCCTTTCTCTCTTTTTAAATATCATTTTAAACCATTACAAAAATTATATATCATGTAATTTCATTTTTCCAAGGTGATTCCCTCCTCCCGATTGAACTTTCCCTCCTATTTACATTTGGTTTTGGTTCATTTTCTGTTTTGCATGCCAGAGATTTGCATGAGCTGCGTTGTTTAAGGACGAGAGATTGAACAGGGGATCGAGGTGCAGAGTAGTTTCTGTGTAGCCTGCCTTATTCAATCATTGTGTATTGCTGTTGTGAACTGCAGCTTTTCTTGTTGGTGGGGGGTTTCTTTTAAAAACCTCTCCTCTCCTTTTTCTTTCTTTTCCCCCTCCTGCTCGCTCCCTTTTTTTCATTCTGCCAGAGGTTGGGTTCCCTGTCGCCTTCAGCCAAAGGGCACATAAAGACCGAAACACTATCGCTCCACGCCAAAGAAAGCAGGGGGAACAAACATGGGGCCAAGACCCTCCGGAGGTCCACATCCCCAGGGAGATGCTCTGGAGGAGACAAACCCTCCCACAAGCGCCACACCAGATCCACATCAAAACACAAGCGCAAAGGGCGTCGCAGGGCCAAAACCTCTGCAAGCAAGGAGTCATCCTGGTCGGTCAGCCATACAGGATATAGCAGTGACTCAGAAGGGTCTACCTATTCACATCAATACCACGCAACAACCGGGGCAGAAAAGAACCACAGGGTACATCTGAAAACGTAAGAGCCAAAGATTGTGGTGCATGTATGACTAGTTCAGTGCATGAATGAATAGTTCAATTCAAGCATCCAACTCTGTAGTCAGGAATATCTCCTTGGATGAAATTCTATCTGGGATTGAGTTTAGCTGTATCTCGGTAGCAAATGGGTAGATTTTGACAGTCAATATTTTGAGTTGAGCAAATGATCATTGCGTAAGTCACATTCCTGGATTCAGTACAAATTTGCAAAAATTGGTTTTCTGTACTCCAGACCCCAAAATAAAAGACCATCTGTTTTGAAAAAAAAAGTGAGGATTGATTACAGTTCTTAAACTTTTTAAAATTCCCTTTGAAAGGAATTTAGGTAAAGTATATCCTGTTTTTAAAGACACCAGATTATTCGAACCAATGGCCAGAACAAGCCTGGTTTAAAGACAAAGAATAATAAAAACAAAGAAGAGATTTGAAATGTCCCACAATTACATTTTGGACAGCAGATTGTCAAGACATATAGGTCACCTGATCAGTCACTGCAGCAAGATAGATTTACATTTAAATTATAATCATTGATATTATTATGATAATAATTGAGTACTACTACTTGCAGGATAATATCCTGCATCTACAATGGGATATATCTCAGCCATCCTAAGATAGAAGTTCCTCAGAAAGCATAGGTATGCTGTAAATCCTGAAATATTCTGTTTTCTTCCTGTTCTTCTCACACAAGATGTCATTTAAGATAAAATTCTGCTCCACGTTCTGCTGATAGAAACAGTTCTGTCCACTGAAAAATTGAATTGGAATAGCTTTAAAAAGGAATTTTCCGTTTTTGTGAAAATTTAAATCCAACTTGAAAGCTGTGTCTAGAAAATATGTCAACTGCTTAATTATCAAAACAAAGTTAGATTGCTTGACTGCCTTTTTCCCACTCTGTTTTTCCTTAGGTATCCTTTTTTTGGTTGTCCTTACATCGTATTTGTTTTATAGCTCTCTCGACTCTTCGTTCCATCTCTCCCTAAGTCTGGCACCATGATAAAATACCTTCATAAAGAGCCACTAATAAGATTAATGGAGAGATGTGACTTGGCTTTACTGTGCCTTGAGTGGCACCATGGAATGAACGATGGCGTGACACACTTCATTCTTTCCACATTTAAATCTATTCATATACAAGAGCATTTGCATTTTTATATAAATATGTATACTCTTTGTCCCCTTGTTTGGTGATATGTATATGGCTATCATACCTCCTGACATTTTTGACTGTCCTATGTTTTCAGCTGCCACTGAGAAATTTCCAGCAAGACCCAAACAAGATGGGCTTCTTTACTATCTATGTCCTCTCTATCCAACATGTTCATT
>JAPKID020000503.1:0-17839 GCA_026931265.2 Tropidonophis doriae | reverse complement strand
CATTCAGCCAGCCAGGCTCTCCCATTGCATCAGCTGAGACAGGAGGATTAGTATCTATAATTGTTCCACAACACCCTATTAGGGCCCCAATTAAGGGAGGAGACATACTGTTTCCTTTTCTGCCTTTATTTATTATTTATTGATTCAGCCTCTGGGGAATTCTGGAAGTTGAAGTCCACCAGTCTTAAAAGAGGCAACTTTGCAGACCCTGGTGTAGTCTAATCAGCATGCTGGCTGTGTAATTCTGAAAACTGAAGGCCACATCTTAAAGACACCAAGTTTGAAACACCAATCTAAATCGACATTAAAATCCTAACACAGGCATTAAGTTTGGACTTCAGATTAAATAAGCAAAACAATTGGCCATAGTGTGCGTGGCCTAGTTAGCCTATACGTCATGGTGGGGGGTGTTTTTGTCCTCCCTGGGCTCTGGAAGCTTTCCTTGAGCCTCCAGAAAGGCAAAACCAGCCTCCTTATGCCAGAAACAGGCTCATTTTCAGCCTTTCTGAACTTTCGGTAGTCCCATTTTTTTGCCCTCCACAAGCCTCAGTGAGCCACTTGCACTTAACTACATCCAAAACGGGCCATGTTTTGACATCCCATGGGGCCACTCCTGGGAGGGATGGAGTGGCCGGGCCAGCCAGGAGTGGGATTTGGGGTCCTCCAAACTACACAGAATCTTAGCTAGAGGTTCTCCTGAACCCCTGCGAACCCCAGTAGCCCACCCCTGAAAAAAAAGCCCAGTGAAGACATGGGAGCAAGCAACAATTTAACTCCAGCAACCTGGAAGTTGAGAAAATTAACAGAACTGAATAACCATTCTTCAATGAGTTTGTATTTATCTGAAGAATCTTGCTTCAGAATATAACAGGCAGAATTGGATGACAGTATATTATAAGCTCACTGCTGCTGCTGCTGCTATGGAAAGAAGACTGGTGTCTGTCAGTATCCTGGAGACCTGATGACCTCAGGCTAATGTACCACTGTGGGAGCAGAACATTGGATCAGAGTCCTCTTTGGCTGTATACACTTTAATTTTTTTTTAAGGACAAAAAAAATCACACTGTTTATATATTTACAGATCCTGCCTTTCTTGTTTTTAGGTATTTATAGTACTGGAACACAAACATCGGCAAATGCAAAAGGATTTCAGATGTAGAAGAATTTAAATTGAAGATCTTGACATATGATGGCAACAGCCACACACAAAACAGCTTCTAGTTTTGAAGAGATGAACAAATGTTTTGAAGAAATCTGGAAAAAAAAGTCATAGGGATCTGTTGGAAGAAATGTCCTTCTGGGTTCAGCTCCAAGTGGAGAAAAAGACCCTGGAGGCATAGAGGCTACTTGGAAAGATGGCTTCATGGTGGACTTGAGTCCTGAACAGAAAAGGTGATCAAATGCTTCAGAAGTTGGGTGAAGAAGAAAGAGAGCGAAGAGCTGAAAGTTCCTGGCTTTATACTCTCTATTCGGCCCTACTTGTCTGTTTCCTGTTCCTGTGTAAGAAATGTATTTTGATTGGTTGTCAGACTCCCATGGGGCCAAGTGTTGAGTTTCTGTAGAAGGCTAATACTATAAATGCCTTAATCCCATCACCCTGAAGCTGAAGGGGAGAACTCTTTATTATGTAGAATAGACTGATTTGGGCATTTTAAGGGCCCATTAAGGAAAGTGGGGGCTATTAAAAGTGTGTCTGTTTCCTGCCTAAAAACATGTTTCTCATTTCTGTCCAGGGAAATATAATACTCTGCCTTTTCGATATTTCCCTGGATATTTCAGTTTTCTAGCAGAGGGGTGTGCTTTAACTTCCTACAGATCGTTTTTAATTAAAAAAAACCTTCTGCAAAACATTTATAGTTTTGAACTTAACCCCAGAAAAAGTACAGCTGCTTAGAAAAGAAGAAATCAATGCGGCTGCAGTTCAAAGCTAGTTTATCCATTAGGTCAAAGTATTTTGGGCAGAGATCCTAATGAGCACTGTGACTTTCACTTATACAGCCTGGTTTGTTGGGAAAGCTAATATATGAGTGGCCTGAACTCTGTCTAAGCTGTTCAGGGACCTGATTTACCCATGCATGCCTCATAATGATAGAGAAAAGGGGAAATGTATGCACCTTCTTAGAAACCTCTGACTAGGCCGAGTTCTCGTATCTTAAGGCATCTTCATTTGCCAACTATGTCTATGTGGCAATTCTACTAATGAGAGAGCAGTAGGGTAAAGTAATTCTACTCTAGCACTGATGATGTTACCTAGTTTGGGTAATGAAATGTCTGCTGGAAAACAAGCAAGCTCAGACAACACCTAGGACCCCTCATGTCAACCCTAGCTACAAATATTCTCTTCTGCTAATGTGTCCCTGAGGCGATCTCACAGGTCTTTGAGCAATCTAACAAGTGTATATCCCACTTTTCACTGGAGAGCTCACTACTTCGGTAATAGGCAGGGGTGAAATCCAGCAGGTTCTGACAAGTTCTGGACAACCGGTAGTGGAAATTTTGAGTAGATCGGAGACCCGGCAAATGCTACCTCTGGCTGGCCCCAGAGTGGGGCGGGAATGGAGATTTTGCAGTATCCTTCTCCTGCCATGCCCACCAAGCCACACCATGCCCACCAAGCCACACCCACCAAGCCACACCATGCCCACCAAGCCATGCCCACAGAACCGGTAGTAAAAAAAAATTGAATTTCACCACTGGTAACAGGCCCGCCTCCACATTTTATCCCCACCCCACAGCCCATGAGATATGTTGAGTTGACAGTAATTGATCCAAATGTGATCAATTATCAAGTGAACTGAAAATGGATTTGCTCAGCAAGAAAGCTTCCCAACAACACTTGCAGTGCATATGCCCTTCTTATCAACAAACACTCTCTATCCAGCTTTATCGTACTATTCTTCATTTAATTGCACATGGAAAGATGACACACCTAGAGAAAAGAAACAACCCAATATAACCCATAGAACCAATAACGGACCATTCAATTGCCATCAATGGAAGGATGAAGAGGCAGTGAAATAAAGTAGGGAAACGCAAGATAATATAGATACAGAAACCAAATATGCATAACTCTATGAAAAGAAAAAATGAGTGATGGTGGTCGAGTGGTGAAGACACTCACTTCTGACGTAAAAGGTTGTAAATTCAATCCTAGGTAGTAGCAAATTTTTCTCTCTCAAGGCACAAAGAAAAAAATATCTGCTGTAAATTCTGTGTAGGTATCAGGAAGGGCAGCTGGCCAGAAAGCCCTCAGCTCCATCCAGATGCTCCAACTCTACCCTAAAGAGGGTCTAAAGGTAAAGGTTCTCCTTGCACATATGTGTTAGTTGTTCCCGACTTTAGGGGGTGGTGCTTATCTCTGTTTCAAAGGCGAAGAGCCAGCACTGTCCGAAGATGTCTCCGTGGTCATGTGACTGGCATGACTAAATGCTGAAGGTGCACAGAATGCGGTTACCTTCCCACCAAAGGTGGTTCCTATTTTTCTACTTGCATTTTTACATGCTTTCAAACTGTTAGGTTGGCAGATGCTGGGACAAGTAACAGGAGCTCACTCTGTTACACAGCACTAGAGATTCAAACCACCAAACTGCTGACCTTTCTGATCAACAAGTTAAGTTAGTCACTGAGTCGCAAGACTACAGGGCCATAAAAAGGGAGTTTTTATGCCAGAACAGTGTAGGAGTAGGCCTAATGCATAGGATAATCTTATGATGAATCAGAACTTGGCCCTTCTAGCTATCATGTGCAAGTAGCAGTCCAAGGTTTTAGATGTGAGTCTTTGCAGGCTATCTATAAAAGTAAACTATTAAATCCAAGACTTTCTGTATTTAAAGCCAATCAGTAAACAGTTGCAATTACTTAATTCTTTTGGCTTTGATTTTTAACTGATTGGTACCTTTCCTAAGGGTTAAAAACCAATTCTTAGGAAACAGCAAGAACTAACTGCAAATCAGCTCTTGAGCTACCTGGGAAGCAACAAAGAACAAGAGGCCATTCCTCTCACTCAAAATAAGGTCCTAGTAAAGTAAAGAAAAAGGAAACCAGCAACACCATCAAAATATTTTGATTGTATCAACAGGCATCTGCAGAGGGCCTAACATTTCCTTAGGAAGGACACAGTCACCTCAAATATGGTCCTCATTTTTCTGCTGCTTTGTTGCTTTGCCTAAATCAGTGGTAGTCAACCTGGTCCCTACCGCCCACTAGTGGGAGTTCCAGCTTTCATGGTGCGTGGTAGGGGTTTGCTGTAACTCTGCTTTGTACATTTTATAAAGCAAAGTTACTTCCCTACTTTATAAATCACCATTACTGTGGAACCAATGGGCAGTTAGAAAATTTTACTACTAACAGAGATACAAAAGTGGGCGGTAGGTATAAAAAGGTTGACTACCCCTGGACTGAAGGCACAGTGTACAGGTCTCCATACCAACTCACAGATCTTTTAATTCTCATTCCTGTACACGCTTTTGATCATATCTTACTCCTATAGGTATTAAGGTTCTATAGAATCCTTGGTGCTCTCTGAGATTGGATGTCTTGCTTGCAGACATCTCATTATTCGACTAACTAACATCATCGGTGTTAGTTTGCTTTCTGTTTATCTAAAGTAGTTTGCCCTGTCAGTGTATTACTAAGCAAAAAACCATACCCCCACCAACACTGGCAGGGCAAGCTACGGTATATAAACAGAGAACAAACACCACACCCACTAGCACTGATGATGCTACCTAGTTGGGTAATGAAACATCAGCAAACAAACCGCCAAGCTCAGAAACCACCAAGGACTCCACGGTATAACCTTGATCTCCATAGATTCTCTTCTATTGGTACACTAAGGTTCTATTTATTTTTAGATTGGATATGATTGGATTCTCTGCAAACCTCACTACACCATGCTAAAGAAATTCAAGAGCATGAACAAGATCCCTGCTAAAGAAGAATACAATGAAAACTATCATTACTGTCAGGCTCCAAGAATCAAGAATAACATGTGGAGTTGCTTCTGAATTGTTTCCTCTATTCTTCTACATATACAGAAAGTTTCTGTTTTCACCTAGGAACAGAAACATGCTAGACTAAAGCAAGTGTTTGCATAACTACATATATATTCTAAGAAAAATGAGGGAGGGCACATTTTAACCCTCTTCCTGCCGAGCAACCTGTCCAAGCTGTGCTGCCATTTTGCCCTCAGGAAAGCAGCCCACACACACAAATCCTGGAATTCAGACTACATCCCATCACAATTAGAATTTCTGCAGAACAATGCACTGATAGCCTAAGTTATTTCAGAATCGTTTTTCCTAAATCTTGCTAGCAACAAGGTCTCATTCCCACATTTCATGACATCAGTTCCAGAACAAAATCCTAATTAGGTTAGGTTTTCTCTGCTGTGCAATTTTACATAATCAGCAGCTGAGGTGCAGATAGAAATGTTAACTGTGTGTTTGTATGACTCGACCATTCATAATCAGCAAAACAGATAGTTTACATTATAAGGTTACTGTATATCATCGTTCATGAATTATTCTGCCTCTTACAAAACGGTTATTTGTATAAACCTCTTCTCAAGTTATTTGGACCAGAAATCATAGCATGTAGAAATATCTGGATAGAGTCCTACTGCCATCGTTGCTAGATTATGAAAATTCTTCAACATCTGATGGTGGAATATTAATATTAATATCAGAGGTATCTTATGAGTGGAAGGTAAGTGATGAATGTATCAGTATTTTACTTCAAGGATATTTTTTAGATGCAAAAGGCAACATTTCTGAAGTTTTGTTAGCATGTTATATTTTATTATATCAAAAACATCTTTGTTTTTAAAGTACCGAGCTAATGAACTCTTGATTGCGCTTCGCTCTCTTCATGTCAGGAGTGATAGGTATCGGGGTACCTTTCCCCAAACCCTCTTTGTACAAAACCTACAAGGTAAAAAACGGGTGTCCAGTCACCATAGAATAGCAACAACCAAAATAATATTTCAAGAGTTTACAAAGTTAATGCCAGGAGCACACCAGCTTTCAGTAGTAATCAGCTTTCAGTATAGTAACTGTTGATTTGTGTCAGAACAGACACCTTCAGTCAACAACCAAATAGAGAACCATCTAGTAGGATAAGGAAGCTGATAGGCAGCACACGCCAAACAAACACTGCGGGAGAAAGTAGTAACTCAAATCTTTCTGGGAATATGCTAAAGTTAAGTTGCAGAAAGAGTTCAAAAGGTAAATGGTTTACGCCAAGAGGCAGAAATGGGAGCTATAGTTCAGTTAGAAAACACAAAGCTCTGACACATTTAATATTATTTTAAACCATTCATTCCTTTGCCTCTTTCTTTTAAATACCGAGCTAATATGTTCTTGGTTGCGTTTGACTCTCTCCATCTCTGGAGTGACAGGGGTAGGAGTTCCTTTCCCTATGTCCTCTTTGTAAAACACCTACAGGATATAAAAAAATGGTAATCTAGTAATTACAAAACAGCAATGTTCATCAAAAGATGTTAATAACTTATGGTGTTAATATTAGGATCACACCAACTTCCAGGGAAGCTTGCTAGCTGTTGATTTCAGGGTCATCCGCAACAGAGACCTTTAATCAACACCCACACAAGAAAATATTCTAGTAGGATAAGAAAGATAGAAAAGCTGAAAAGAAAGTGAAAACACTGGGTTTGCTGAAAAATAAATGTGATGAATCAATTCTTAGTAATAGTAACAGTAGTAGCAGTAGTAGAGGAGTAGATTTAGGTTGAAGAAGGAATTCCAAAGGTTTTAAGGGTAAAATTGAGACACCAATGGTTAGAAAGGTCATTCACACAACAATTTATTTTTTAAAATATTAGGTATAATTTCTCTTCTGTTGAATACCGAGCTAATGTGTTCTTGATTGCGTTTGATTCTCTCTATCTCAGGAGTGACAGGTATAGGGGTACCTTTTCCCAGTCCCTCTTTGTATAAGACCTGAAGGATGCAAAAGAGTATCCAGCAATTATGAAACAGCAAGGATCAGAAAATGTATTAATAGGCAGAGTGGTTAATATTTCTATTGCACCAGCTTCCAATGAAGCCAGCTGGCTGTTGATTTCAGGGTCATCCGAAACAGAGAACTTGAATCAACACCCATAAGAGGAGGGGAAAAAATGATAGGGTAAGAAAGATGAAAATACAAAAACAAAAGGGGAGGAAATTCCGTGTTTGTTAAAAAAAAGAAAAGAAGTGAGCATATCTTAGTAGCATAGGTAGACCTGGTCTGGAGAAGAAATGTCCAAGATAGGAAGCTTGCAATAGGCAAAAGACATTATTGATAGTTAGAAAGTAAGATTGTTAACACATCAATCTACAGTCTGTCAAAGAAATCCGGTTAATGTTCTCCTTTTCTGAATACCGAGCTAATGTGCTCTTGATTGCGTTTAACTCTCTCCATCTCTGGAGTGACAGGTGTAGGGATTCCTTTCCCTACATCTTCTTTGTATGCAACCTATAGAATACAAAAAAAAGGTGCCCAATAATTACCAAACAGCAATGCTCATGAAAAAATATTAATTGTTTATGGTGTTAATACTTGGATTGTGCCAGCTTCCAATGAAGCTAGCTGGCTGTTGATTTCATTGTCATCTGGAACAGAGACCTGCAATCAACACCCACAAGAGAAAATAATCCAGTAGCATAAGAAAGATGGAAAAGCTTTAAAAATGTGAAATTTATCTATGTTTTGAAAAGTAGTGAGTCAAGTCTTAGTAGTAATAGTAAACATAGCTTGAAGAAAAGATTCCAAGGGTTTTTTGGGGGGTGGGTGAGAGGTGGGGAGGCTGTTGTAAGGGGTGAATTGCCAATACTGATAGTTAGCAAGCAAGGTCATTAACACATCAATTTATTTCAAAGAATTCAGGTCAATATTTTCTTCTTTTGAATACCGAGCTAATGTATTCTTGATTGCATTTAACTCTTTCCATCTCTGGCGTGATGGGTACGGAAGTTCCTTTCCCTATGTCCTCTTTGTACAAAACCTAGAGGATATAAAAAAGGTAATCTGGTAATTACAAAACAGTAATGCTCATCAAAAGATGTTAATAGCTTTTTGGTGTTAATACTTGGATCACACCAACTTCCAGGGCAGAGAGCTGGCTGTTGGTTGCCCCCTGTTAGTTGGAGCAGATTTTTTTTTAATCAACAACCATGGAAGAAAATTATGTAGTTGGATAAGAAAGGCAGAAAGGGGTAGGTGGATGGAGAGGATTTAAATGGTGAGTCAACTTTTAGTAGTACACCTAAGTTGAAGAAAGAATTCCAAGGAAAGGAGGTTTTTTTCTGGGAGATTAATTGGCACTGATAGTTAGAAAAGGAAGTCATTAACACATCAACTCATTTCAAAGAATTCAAAGAATTCTTTTTTTCTTCTTTCAAATACCGAGCTAATGTGTTCTTGATTGCGTCTGACTCTCTCCATCTCTGGAGTGACAGAAGTTGGAGTTGCTTTCCCTACATTCTCTTTGTACAACACCCGTGGGATAGAAGAGTAGCCAAGTAAGCCAACAATAAGTAAAATGGAAGGATTTTGTTACTGATGCTTTACAAAGAAGTTGACCGAGAAGAGGACATCTAGCTGGATAGTGGCACCGTAAGAAGTTTTCTTTTCGAAAAACAGGCACTGGTATTCTTTACATACAGTGTCATCCTTTGAAGGTGTGTTTTGGATCTCTGTATAATATTCAAAGAAGATTGAACATACCAGTGATAGGAAAATGGAATGTTGTATTTTGGCAATAATTTGGAGGCAAGATATTGAATAACAGGAAAGGTTTAAAAGTCTCCAAAATGATGCTATCCTAAGTTGAACAACAAAGATCAAAGTTTCATAGAAAGCACAATGAAAACATTAGCAACATGGAACTGGAATTGAGAAAAAGCTTTTTTAAAAAAAGAGAATTAAAATGCCAGTTTCCTAGGAGTACCGAGCTAATGATTTCTTGGTTGTGTTTGACTCTCTCCATCTCAGGAGTGACAGGAGTCGGGGTGCCTGTCCCTAGGTTTTCTTTGTATAGGATCTGCATGGTAAAAAAAAAAGGTGGGATACAACAAAAATAAGAATGAAAAACAGCAGTCACTTCAAATATGCCAAGAGTATTGGTCTTCAATCTCCTGGGAATGAGTCGGAGGCTTTCAAAGTTGTGAGAACTTTTCCAAGTCCTATTTCCACGATATTCTTTCTGTGGTTTCTTGCTTTTGTCTACCCTGCCAGCAAATCACAATATTAAATACACTAGGAATGTTTAAGTCATCCAAGATTATAAGAAGATGTAAGACTTGGGCTTTTTAGCAATAGCACTTAGACTTATATACCACTTTTACAGTGCTTTATAGCCCTCTCTAAGCGGTTTACAGAGTCAGCATATTTGACCCCAACAATCTGGGTCCTCATTTTACCCACTTCGGAAGGATGGAAGGCTGAGTCAACCTTGAGCCTGTCAGGATTGAACTGCTGACAGTCAGCAGAATTAGCTTGCAATACTGCATTCTAACCACTGTGTTTTGATTAAGCTCAATAGTATTTTAACGTACCTACTGGGTGGGTCATGGCCATGCAATTAACAAACCCTTTAAAGATTATGAATGAATACATATTAAATATTTAAATGGATTTTATGTGTGGGATTCATAGGGGTGCTTCAAAATTTTATTATCCCTTTAGTTTTTCTCTATGCAGTGGTTTTTATTTTCAACTACACATGGCATATTACAACATAGTTTGTGGTTGTGAGTCATTCACTCATCATTCTATACTTTTTGGAGGCTCTGCACTGTGATGTGTTCAGAGAGGTCAAAACACGTAAGACGGCAACTATGATGGAAGGGTCCAAGCTCCACCCCTTTTGTATGTGGCTCAATGTTGCATCCATATATAAAGTGTAAAGAGGTGAGGCTTCAGTCAAGATGCTGCAGCCATTATCTTGCCTGTTTTGATATTTCCATCACTACCACCATCACCACTCCTTGGATGAGCTTGCTCTAAAACAGAAAAGATTGGTCCAAGATGTTGGAAACTGATAAATCTGTTAAGATTTTGGAGATCAGAATACAGTCTTGCCCAAACTATCATAATAATCAGTAATATTTACCCAAAATATTTTCCCATGAGATCTTCTATATTAAGAGTCTCTTTTCAGACTGTGCATATACATTTAATAAATAGTGTTTTTTTTAAATGGCTGGGGAAGGGCTTAGAGCGTAAGCAATGCTGTGACTGTAGAACTGTGGCATAAAGATTACACATTCACTCTTTTGGAACCATCAAATATATACCATGCCAGTTAAATCAAGGTTTCTTTTTGCTTTGCTAAAATAATACAATAGTCTTCAATAGAACTGAGCAAAGAAACCACTGCAAAAGATATCATGAGGTTACTGGTTTGGCAGAAATAGGACATACGGCAATCTTAAAGTGATGGAAGTGATATTCAGCTTTGAATCTTTGTAAAAAAAAAATCAATATTTTATTCTGAGTATGTCCATATTGGTTGCTTTTTTTCATTTCTAAACTTCATCTGAGAAAGTACTATATACACCTTCTTCCATCCAATTGGAGATTTAGACCATATTCTTTTTACAATTTAAGTTACGCTAATGATTTTTAAAAAGAATCACAGGAGTTAAAAAAGAAAAACAGAGTCAGGATTGTATTCCAGGTGGTTAACAATATTCCAGGACAGCAAAAAAAAAGTAACAATATTCCAGACTATTAGAATAGAAAATAAAACATAAATTCATTGGGAAATTAACTATATTGATAGATTCAATATTATTTTGATCAGTGAATCATATGTAGTAGCTAATCAAGATTCAAATGATAATTTGAATGAGGTCAAAAGGGAACTTTGTGTTATTTGAAGTACAAAGCCGAACTTTTACTGAACATCTCTGAGCTGAACTACAAGTTGAAAAGATATAGCATAATTTGGCCCATGATTCTTTAAGACTATTCCTTAAAACCTGGCTGACAACTGTCACAGAATTATAAATGTAAGTGCCTACATAAAGGTCCTTTTTCCAAAAGGTAACCAGACTTTCTCAATTTTTTCCCTCTTAAAAACATTTAATTTCTCATCCAAGAAGCTTCTTCAGCATTAATTAAGTAATGCAATTTCATCCAATGGAATAAACTTTACATTGGATCCAAAGTTCCATTGTAACCCCCATTTATTGTAAGAAGATTCGGTAGACTTAAGTACAAGCTTTGCTTTTTCAATAAAAACCCACCAAATTAATTTTATTTAACTTTGGCTGGATTGTAACCTACATTTACAGATTCAAAATTTTGTTGTCATTTTGATTTACTTCCCACACTTTTCACAATAACTATCAATATGAGTTGGGAATACACATACCATCATTAAAGAAATAAAAATCAAATCAACAAAAAAAGTCAGTAATTGAATGATTCAATTACTAAAACAAAGGGTTGTTTGTTTGTTTTTAAAATGAGTATTTTGGGTTACTCGGAATGAGTAATACCAAGGTTTGTAATAGTTAATTCCATTTTAATAAAGTTAAAGGGCATTTTTAACTACAAAAATGTCGAGCTATAGATTTCTTGATTGCGTCTGACTCTCTCCAACTCTGGAGTAATAGTTGTTGGAGTTCCAGACCCTAAATTCTCTTTGTATAATACCTGTGTAAGAAGAAATATATCTGTAAAAAAAAATCAGCACACTCAAGCAATTTGTTGCAATTTTCTTCATGAAATAAGTTTTCTTCATGAAGTCAAAGAAATTTGAAAATCCTCTTAAAAATAAACCTCAATCTTAAATCTTAAAAAGTATTCCTATGGCTAAATTGGATATGAAAGCCCTCCCAAGATTATAATTTAATTGCATTCAAATAATATGATGTAGCTATAATTTTAGGAATACTTTAAACCCTCAGTAGTTTCTTTTCATTCTCCCTTATGAAGGGAGAGGACACCCAAGCAGAATTCATTTTGGGTTGATTAGACTATGTCTTCTCTGATGTAGTCTTGGAAGTGAGCTGTGCTCTGTGGTTGTATGACCACTCATAGGCAATAACCCCCATCGCCAAACACAGACATTTTTACTGGCCTACATCCTTGACAGCTTAAATATATTTGGAACTGAATTCTCTTGTTTGCCAAGTTCAAGGATTCACGTGCTTTTATGCACTGGGGACAAAAAAGTAGCCTTCTTAGAATCTGTAGCTTGGTTTTGATTCTTCAGCCTCATGTTCTCCGGTCAAATAAATGAAATCTTTAAACAACTACTCCATGGAGTACTACATGGAGATGGAATCGTTGTTACTACAAAAGTGACAGCTATGCTATTTCTTCACTGGAGTGAGACAGGATTGAAGGAATGAAAAAGGATTTGGAACTGACAAGAAAGATAAAGAAATACTGGAATCCGGTGGAATAATTATCCCAATGTAATTGCAGTAAGGGGTCATTGGCATATGTTTGCATTTAAATATGTGCATGTACATATGGACTTTTGTACCAGAGTTTGGAACTTGGAAGCGTATAATTGTACTCTTGTTTTCATGTCCCGAACCACAAATTACCTCAAACCTTCATTAACAAAAATAAAGATTAGCAATAAAAGAACATTTTACAATAGTTGTTGGAGGTTCATTAGTTAGGATCAAAATGTTATTCTAATTTTGCATTGCACCAACACGTGGATGCCACAAGCTATTAGAAAGATTTCCTGTTATAAGGACAAAGGGAAAGCACTCTGAATATATTTGTTTAAGGCAAATCATATTGTTTTATCTGAGGAGGGGAAGGAAGAGAGGAAAGGAGTATGATGAAAAGAAGAGGTTAAAAATCACTGCAAAACAAAAATAATTAGTGCTTTAATTGTCCACGTCTCTTGATGGGATTAAAATGAAGAGGAAGAGATTGTCAAAATCTCATGGAGGGTTTAAAATTAAAAGGAAAGTTAGCAGAAGGTCATGGCAGTTAAAATTATGTATTGATAAATATTTTGAGCTATACCGAGCTAATGTTCTCCTGATTACGTCTGACCCGCTCCATTTCTGGCGTAACAGGAGTTGCCATTCCTGTGCCCACCTGTTCTTTGTAAGACACCTGTGAGGGTACAATAAAGTCTCCACAAAAGACCCCAACAAAGAAGTGCAATAACCAGAACTGAATTTCAACTGGTAGTAGGTAGTAACAGTGCATGGTTAAATTCTACGGTTGAACTAGTTCCACAAAGAGAAAAGGCTAAAAGAAATAGAATATTATTCAGTAAATACATGAATGACATCACAGGTTATAAGGAAAGCATATGGAAGGGAAACACTGTGTTAATTTCATGGGAGCAAATTGTTTATTATATTTTGTTTTATTTTTTTTAAACTTATTTTATGGATGCATAAAGTTTTTCATTAGTTAAAAGTTAGGAAGGGAGATGAGTCACAAAAATTCGGAGAAGGTAGAAAATAGAGTAGGATAGTTAGAGATTATTTTTTTTAAAGAAAAAAATATGAGTTGTTAAAATAGATTTGATTTTATTGAGAAATACCGAGCTAATGTGTTCTTGATTGCGTCTGACTCTCTCTATTTCTGGAGTACTTGATATTGCAGTTCCTTGCCCTGCATTCTCTTTGTACATTACCTGTAGAATACAAACACCCACCAACATGAGAAATCAGATAACTGCTAGGAAAACATCAGGGTGCAATGCAAATGTTGATTAACACACTTATTTCGTATATGAATGTATGTACACATGCCCACACCACCCAGTTGCACTGTGAGCAATGTTCGTACTCTCTTTTGAAAACACTGCATGTTGTTGTTTCAGAAAGGAATGATTTAAATGGAAATACTGAATCTGGAAAGTTCCTTTTGAATCATATTTGAATTACCTGAATTAATAAGAACTCGGTTTCAACTTGAAAAACATCCTTTAACATAATATCAGCCCAAGTGTTTTTTTTTTTTGAAAAAAGAAGCACATATGTTTAAGATTTAAACATAATATCAAACTGGTCTCACACATTTTTATTTTCTTTTTTAAAAATGAAAAAAAGAGAAAAAAGAACACCAAGTCCTTCCATTAAAAAAACAATTAAAAGTCCTGCATTTCACTCCTTTAAAAAGAGGCTTATTTCTTCACATACAAAAATTATAATTAGAATCAAGTATTCAGTCGGTTGAAAAAATTCAAAAACAAATAACATAATCCTGAAGTTAGAACATGAAATATATAATGTATGGGTGTGGTGGAACCAGATTTTGTAAAAACATATTTTAAAACGAATTCATTGGTGAAAAGTTTAGTCAAATGAATGGGGAAGGGGGTGGGCAGGCAAAAAAAGTCAAGGTACTGGCTGTGATCATACAACTGGAATCCATTAGAGTTGAGTGATTACAATAAATTTAAATTAATGCTTGGTAGGGACCTGATAGGTGAGGAAAAATGCCAAATTCAGCCTAAACAACTAGCTGACTGTATGACCAACTGTAATAATGATAATAATTTTAAAAACTGAACTGTGTGCCATGTATCTTGAGTTTTCTTACCCCCTCCACTGCAAAGCAGACAGTATAGAAAACAAGAAAGGAGAAGACAATACCTATGGGTGAAATGTTATGGTTTCTTCAGAGATGTTACATTGTTAGTACAGATGTTACTAACTAAACAGCCTTCAAATGAAGGAAGCTTCATGGTCAGCCATAATTGCCTTATTTTCCAGGTAAATCTGTGGCACAATATTGCTCTCAGGTTTCCAAAAGATGCCCTAATTGATTCATGAGCCTCGAACCAAGTTTCAAAAGAAAACCAGTTATTTATTAGAAGCACCATTTCGCCAATACCCTCTTGCAGTCAGATCTAAACCTCATTTCAATTATGGCTGAACTTTACCCCTGTTCCTTCCCTCCCCTTTGTGTCATAAATCACATTCTCCAATGAGGTTCACTCCTCACAATCCTGCTGTAGTAATCTGAGATCTGACTCTAGCCGAAGATATGCATGGAATACACTCCCCGCCCCCTTTACTCACCATGGCAACTTTATGAGTTGAGAAATTTGTACTGATTATTAAACTGTTTCTAATAACCTGTTTCTAATATTTCTAATAACCACCCTAATGGCTTATACCAGGAGTCCCCAAACCCTGGGCTAGGGCCCATTACTGGGCCATGGCCTGTTCACAGCTAAGTCATGTGAGTGGCAGACATGAGTGCTGTCCCGCCATTCATGTGAGTCGAGCTGCGCGCACTCATGCACCCCAGGCTCATGCAGTCCTGTTCCCCTCTCCTCCCACAGCCAGGTCACCAAACTGCAAAGATTGGGGACCACTGGTTTATACTACCCAATGTGTGTCCAATTAAGATTTGATTGAATATGTACCATCAAGTTGTTTCCAGATCTTTGTGACCATATAAATAATTTTTTCTCCATGTAATTTGATTTGATTACCTGACAGAATAAGCTAGAAAATTAAGTGCAGTAAAGGGTGGTGAATTATTTAGAATTTCTAACTCTCAAATCTTTAATCTCTAACCTCAAATTTCAAGAGGCACATTGCAAAAGCTAATTTGAAGCCTGGAATCAGATCACCACAAGCAAATAAATAAGCAAGCTAAATTGCATACTTCACAAGCAAAGAAAACCGATATGAATAAACATTAATGTAATTGTATTAGGATTGTGCCTAGTTACCTCTAAATATATCCAGAAACCTGTCAAACATACTGACTAAACATCCCTGTTTATAGGCAGTCAAAGCTACTTGCCTTAGGCAAATGGCAAGTTTTAGAATAGCACCTCATCAATTACTTTTGTCCATCCCATTCATCCCCATTTGTACTTTTCTATCTGAGAAACCAACTTATGACTCATTCTCATCAGTTCAGCATTAATACACTTATATTCTCCTTTCAAGGTTTATACAATAAAGTTAGCAAAGCAAATGGAACTTTAAGATGGAATACAATGAGGAGAACATCCATTAAAAAACAGGAGATGATGTTAGTACATATTAACAAGAGAAATAAACAGCAGCTTAGTTGGGTGAAAAACAGCATGTCATAATTGGCCAGCTCATTATTAAAAGAGAAAGAAAAATTTAGCCACTACCGAGCTGATGTGTTTCTGCGTCTCCTTGACCCGTTTTACTTCAGGAAGGTCAGGAATGGGAGTTCCTTGCCCAATGTGCTCCTTGTATTTAATCTACAAAGTTGCATTCAGAAGAAAGACCAAATAAAAAATAAAAAAATGATGTCATGTACAGGAGACGTACATATCCATTCTCATCTCACTTATGAGAATAGAGAAAACAATTATCACGGAAGTTTTATATAGTTGTGGAACCTTAAAGCTTAACATACACCCTAGTGAAAAACCCCTTATCAGAAGAATGTTAGGACACAACACTCAAGTAAATATAGATAATTAAACAGAAGTCCATTTCCTGGGCTGAAGAAATTCTCACACTAGAAGCAATTTGATTTATCCATAACTATGAAATTATTTTATTTTTAACATGTAAAGTAACTTTTTTCTTGCCTGAATGTAACCCAGATAGATTCAAATAAGCTAGTTACAAAATTCCATGAACTGCATAACCCCAGATTGGGAAAGGGAGCCATAGTACAAACAATCCATTTCATAGGCAGGGAACTCATAGCCATCCAACCATGGATGGATCCATGGTGAATCCAGCTATGTTGGATTAAGCCTCCTAACAGTCTTTATTTTGGGTCATGCTGACTCAATTTGCGCATGCGCGAGAAAATGGAGTCGCTACCTTGGTCGTGGTAGAGTTCTGAGGAGTCCAAATGGTCTCGGAGGTCGCTGCCAGCCCTCTTTGTCATCTACGAGGGCTGGCATCACAAGTTGAGCGATCCGCCGTCACACCGGAGAGTTTCGGCGTCGGATGGTGTGACAGCTGAGGGAGGTGCAAGAGAGAACGGCGGAGCAGCGGAACAGCTGAGTGCGGCCTGGCGAGGCCCAGCGCTGCCGACCTGGTGAGGCCCGGTGCTGCCGGTGAATACCGGCCCGGATGGCGATTCGGGAGCGGCCCTGCAGCCCAGCGAGGGGATGCCGAGCAGCGGTGGGTCTTTTGACCCTGCCATCGGCGTGGCTTCGGCTGGGGCGGAGCGGAGCGGAGGCAGCACGAGCACTCAGGCGGCGGCCGGGCAGCGAGGGGGCGGCACTGAGACTGTGAGCGGCCCTGGAGCGTTCTGGAGGTAGCCCGGCGTTAAGACCTGACCGGAGGCGATGGTGAGGGGTGGACTGGCAGGAGCAGCTCTGGCATGGCCCTGGAGTTCTCCTGGTGAGGGAGAACCGGAAGAACCTGGTTGGAAACATCGGCAGGGGATGGCGAATTGGAAAAGGCCTGAAGAGGCCTGGCCCTGACGCTGCCCCGGTGTGTATGGAGTGGAAGTAGACCGGGCAGCCAGACTGTAGAACATGGGGTCAGGGTTGGGCCTACGGATCGTCAGTGGGCTGTCGGACCAGCTATTGGCAGCCACCTGACCTGTATGGTTCCCACTTGACCCAGTTTCTTAGGGAACGAAGAACCTGGGGAGCTTGGGAGTGAAGCAACCGAAGATCACAGGAGTGAGGGGCACGTTGGCCCCACCCCGGACTATTTAGGGGATGACTGAGCCAGAGACACTGAAATAGATGGCTGAGGGCTTGTGGTTCACTCTCCCTCCGCCTGGATAATCTGGATAATCTGACATACCTTGGACTTGGACTCTGGACTCATTTGGACTTTGCCACCTATAATAATCTATGGGCCCGGAGGGGGGTATGCCCCTCGTTGATATGTGCCCGCCGGGTTTCCGTGCATTCCATCAGCCCCGGGCCACT
>JAPKID020000502.1:0-17844 GCA_026931265.2 Tropidonophis doriae | reverse complement strand
CCTTTCCCCCCCCCCCCTGGCGCTGTGCCTGGATGGGGATCCCCGCAAGTCGCTCGTGCGGTAGGGGGCCCTGAAAGAGCCCCCATAGCCCCCAAAGGGGCCGCCAGGCAGAACGAATGGCAGACGAGTCGGAGACTCGTCCGATGCCTCCAGCGGCCGGAAGCGATCTCAAAGTTACGTTTTTGTTTTGAAGAATTTCTAAAGCAAATTCTATTTCAGCAAATTACATAAGAACGGATATGGACTTCTAATTGGCACTTACAGTAGTTGTACAGTACATCCCTAAAGAACATTTTCAGTTGTTCAAGCACTGGATGAACAGGATGACATTTGCTCTTCATGCTTTTAAAAATAAAAGTAAGTTTGAATGTGGAACTTTTTTAAAACCAACCACAACTATTTCAGAACACCAATTATTTTGAAATAGTGTTGTTTTTTTGCTTCTGCCATGGAAAAAAATTGCAAACAACAGCAATTCACCCATTTCTAAATGGAAAATAGCAGGTCCTTTGTTCCTGATGAGAATGTTTTATCTTTTTAAAATACAGTAAGTGCTTTTAAGTGACCTTCCTCTAAAAGTGCCTGTTTTCTGGCCTAATCCCAAAGTTCTTGTTATTTGCCCAGCCTTTATAGAGCTGGCCCATTCTACAAAACTTCTGTTCTTTAAAGCATGGCATTTAGTACGATGTATTGCAGAAGCCTCCTCCTGATGAAAACGTTCTCACGGGAAGCAATCTTATGAATTATTTGTAACAAATATAATTGTCAACCCATTGAAACTGCACAGACTGTGTCAGCAAATGAATACAGAGATTAAAGGTCATAGGATATGCACTTTTTCATTTTCATGCCACTTTTGATTCATTTTATTTTAAATGACTAATACCTTCCTATCTTCATCTTGAGAATAATCATATTCAATTTTCTAATCTTGGAACTGATCCTGCTGCTTATTAAAATGTAGATTTTGGTTTTTAATTTGACTTCATAATATTGAGAGAGAGGAGAAGGAATATTTTCAGAATTCCAATTTAGGACAGCTAAAGACAGAATGAAAGCTAAAAGAAAGAAGCAGTTCAACTTCTGGATTGGATCAGTCTGTATTGAATCAGTTGAACTTAGACTTTTTAAGGAAATGTCTTAAGTTAAAAAAAAGTTAAAGGAGAAAATTAAGAAAATATTTTTTTCTGGAGGGCTTGTCTTTTAAATAAAGAAATAAATAAAGGGAAACCAGGCTTGAACCTATTCCTATTATATCCTATTATATTATTGGATAATTATACAATACGAACTTTTAAAAAATGAATTATTGATATTGCCAAAATTATAGGTTTATTATGTATCATGTTTTGAATTTGGAACATAAAATTTTCCTTTTCTGACACATTTCTGAGTAGGTAAGGGGTCTACATGGACAACTGCATTGTTTGTAATTCTTAGTAGACATGGGCACATAGAAACATCAGCTATCACTGCACTGCTATTTTTTCTATTGCTAGAAATAAGTCAATGGAGGTTGATGTATATAAACCAACTATTATGAACATATGTTAACTAAGCTTTTCTATTTGTAAGGAATCAACATTTGAAGGGTCAACCTTAGGGCTGAAAGCTAACACATGCTATGAACAGATGTCCTGTTAAGTACTTCTTTCACTTTGAATAAAATTATAGATCAAAGGACTGCAGAGGTGGGGGTGCTTAGACTCCAGTAGATTAAAAATGTAGCAAGGGGGAAAAAAAGCTTTGGGTTTGCTAATTCCATGATCTATCACATCTCTCCATCTGTGCAGAAATGTGTGGGTGTTGGAAGCTTGGGTGTTAAAAGATTCAAAGACAAGTTGATTTGAATGCATCTAAGCTACCATAAATGAAATGATTTGGCTACACCAGCAAAAGATACCTGTTAGTAAGTATCTATCACTGAAATGTAATACAGCACAGCAATTCTCATTACATCTAATGTTTTAGGAAATTATTATAATTAAATATTTGCAATGATGACAGTGTAAAAAATACAATATATAATATACAAATGTGCATGCAACACACATAAACACACACACACACACACACAAAGTTATTCATATTTTGCTTAGCATATTTGAATCTAGTCATTATGGTTTGTAAATTATAGTTTGTTTAACATATAGACACAAAAAGTATTAATTTATTCAAATCATAGATTAGCATAATATAAATATTTAATAATAGGCGTTTACTATTATCAACAAATGCAGTGCAGTAATACAAAGTCGCTGTGCTATGCTTCTTTGGTTTGGAGGAATGATTTTTGTCACAAGATGAAAATATAATGTAATCCTCCATGTTGAGGTTCTTTGTATAACCTCAAAGAGCTTACTTTGCTGGTTTGATAGCTAGAAGAGGCTACCAAGAGTTGTCTGAAAAAAAGCTCTGCCTTCTACATGGGACCAGCATTATATGGGGGCAGACATTTCTTCAGCTCTGACACCTGCTCGGTGAGCATCTCAAAGTAATATGAACTTACCAACTTCATCAATTGCATTACTCTTAGAAGTCAGATATATTTCTTTACAAAGCAGCAGTAAACATAATCCAGGTCTCAAATTCAACCCAACACCAAATAAAGCTAAAGGTAGTTATACTATCATTACAGTTTGCATCTCATATCAATTTGAATTTTTTTAAGCTTTGCAAACTACCGTATGTTAATTCTATTTTGGACATTTTCCTTAGTACAGATGACAAAAAGGATCACAAAGTATATCTTAGATTATAATAAGAAATGATTTATTTCTGCCTTATTAAAGTTTTTTTCATTAAAATGATTGTAAAAATACCCATAAGGAAAACCTTTGCATTTGTAGAGCATCCAATAGTCATTTTTGACCTAAATTATTGCAGCTTCATTTATACTTCTAGCTGAGCTATATTTATAAAATGCTAAATATAGCTGACTTCATATTAATTCTTTATTTTGAACAGACATTATACAAATAAAATAAAAACAACCTGTGGATTGTATAAGATGCAAAGTGGATTGTATAAGATGCAAAGAATGCCTTAATCTCAAGATACAGTGATTTAATTATTAAATTCACATCATGCCGAAATTATGGAACATGAAGCAGATTTCTGGAAATCCCAGTCATCTTTATTTACCAGGTTCTCAGATTAAAATATACAGAGTTTAGTATTGGATATCAGCTAAAAAATAGCAAATCGCTGATTGCAATGACTTTTCTAGCAATCACAGTTGGAATCAAGTTTCACCAGTAGCACTTATTGTGATTTCAACTTCCTACAAGTATCACAGCCTGCTAGATCAACAGGGTTATATCCAGGAGGTTTTGAACTGCAACAAGGTCTAATGTGCTGATATACTCTGGTCATCGGCACAAAATTCTTGCTACAATAATTTTCCCTTCATTAAGCATTCTTTCATAGTTGAAAGTTGCCTGAATAGTTATTTGTCTTGAAATGATTACATACATGATTTTCACTCCTTCCTCATATGCAAATGCTTTAAAGCACATATGTAAGCACATGCTTTAAATATTAAATTCCATGTCTCATGATTATCCTTAAAGCTACGTTCAATAGCTTTAATTGCTTTATAGCTGCAGATACCCTAAAGTAACTAAGGGAGAAGGTAGTCTGGAAGGGTAGCAAATTTCATCCTTTTACTGTCCTTGGCATTCTGAGTAGTCAGACATAAGGTCTGTAGAACACAAGGCACTGTCATGTAACCACTGCTGCTGCCTTGCAACTCTGGAAAGGAGAAAATGGCACAAAAAGCTGATATACTGAAATAGACTAACATGACTTTCTCTCTGGAAACTGTTTCTAAGCACAAGTACTAATCCTTGTGTTTAGCAACCACAAAATCTACAGAATTCACAGACAATATTTTTCTTTCCATCCCTTTGCTCATAAAAGTTAAACTTGTTGGGGTTTTTTTTTGTTAATTGCTAAAGCAAACACTTTCTGTCTATAGAAAGTTGATGGCCAGAAAAAACTTTCTATGGAGAAAGAGAGATAATTCTGTAGGAATTACCTAGGAACTACTGATACGTTTCTTTAGTTGACAATGAAAGAATTTAAGTGTATACCACTCCTGCTGCCATCCCACACCAAACAGTCTACTGAAGTCAACATATCTTCAAGTTACCAAGTTTGAGAAACACTGAACTCCAATGATGCAATGTCTAGGACTCAGTTTTATGGAAATTTTTCAACTAGCACACCTATCTAAAGTGGATTAAGGTACTTCTGGCTACAGTTCTCCCAAGTTACTGTTTTTGCAAACTTTGAAAAATCTTATTCAGAATTATATTTAATTCAGCTTCCAGAATTTCCTTCCAATTTCCTTCCCCCAGTGATATTTAACATGCATTTGGGTCTTAAGTAACAGCCTTATTTTCACTTGATAAATATAACACTGGTACAAATAATTCCTAATTATAAATTTAGATCTCTAGAATGTCAATGTATAATACCCTAGAATTTATTCAGATGTTATGGCTCAAAGGATTTCCAAATGTTGTTTTTGCTGAGTATCACAATGTCTGACAGTTTGTATAGCAGTCTAGCATAAAAGTATTTTGGATATTTAACAGTCACAGTTATAGTTCAGTTGCAGAAGTTGTGATATTTGACAACATGACATATTTTAGGAATTTTAAATAGCACAGTTGGTTAATGTTACGCTTTCAGGGTTTTTAATCTCCCAACTGCAGCAGTTAGGCAGTAACCAACAACAAAATTAATGCCAAAAGTGGTGATTAAAAGACAAACAATAGAGAGCTAGAGAGAGAAAGTTTTGGTAGTATGGGCATATAGAAATAACTTGATGCATGTATCAGAAAGAGCATTAGCACATTTGAATTTAATGGCTGCAATCAACATTTGAACAATGTCTTTTATATATGGCAAAGTCACTTTTTGTCATGCAAATTATTCAACACTATTACAAAATGTGCTCTGGAAAGATTATGAGTGCCTTTTAGAATGGCATTAATACTGGTTGAAAAGCTTTGCTTGTTCCAGTTGGTTCAAAACCAATTCAGAAAAAAAACCTATGCAGAAATTCTCAGTCAGCAGTTATTTTGGTTCAGATCACAAAAGACAAGCAATTATAACAGGGAAGATGCCTTTCAGAGATAAACTAACATTAAAAATTGAGAAAAGAATCTATATAATATAATAGCAATATATGCCAAAATGAATTGCAATATATGCCAATTCACTGTCAAGAACAATGATCTACAGAAGGGACAAATGATTTATCATTTATAAGGAGTTAAAAAAAAATCTTACCTGTACCTTTATAAATACTGTAAATACTGATCTATATACAACATAGTTATGTGAACAAGGAGAAAGAGTTGGTCACAATTTATCATCCGTTTTGACTGAATTGATCCTAGCAATATATTACATAGGATTAGTGATATAAACCTATTACTGCCAAATATAGTAGAAGATGAGAAAGCAGAAAAAGTACCTTAAACTTTTAATCTATAGATGGAAATATGCCACAAGAGAATATGAGGGATATATTAACAAGAGTAATAAAGCCCAAAGGAGCACAATATTTTGGTTATGAGTAGAGTACAACCAAACAGATAAGCTTCACATAGAAGGTCACATAGAATAGTGCTCAAAAAGAGAAATTAAAGCATAAACTTTAATAATAAAAACTGTAAATAATCTAAAAATGTGAGACATTCCTGGATTGGCTGCAGGTGGTAGCATAAGGCAATAAAAGTTATGATTTGGGAAACCTTGAGGAATATATTTGAAAGGATAAACATGAGACTTTTTATGACAGAGGTCTAAGAAGTTTGAGGGCTGTCTTGAGCCATATGATGTGGTCATATGATTATTTAATATTTGTTTTAGTAGATTTATGGGGAAATCTTTAAATGTTAATGTAATATTGATTATATGAAATGTTTGGAATTTGACTATTAATCAGGAACTGGAGTTATCTCAACCATGAAAGTGGCAAGAAAAATTATACTAAGAAATTGGAAATATATATAATACGTATGTAATTTTGAAATGTTCTGATAATGACAAGCGAAATAAAAATGGATTAAATGTATACTTATGCATTTTGCAAAGAAGCTATGCATCAAACACCTAAATGCATACATTGAAATTAACATTACTTGCACATTAATCCTAATTTATATCTAAATTGAAAAGATAAATAGCTTTTAAATATTTTTAATATATTAAAAGATGTTCTAATTATCTTATATTTTTCTTAAAGACTTTGTATATATACTTTCTATCGTCCACCATCTAAAATTAAATTATAAATACATTTATCTGTTAATTTCAAATGAAAGCAGAATGAACTGTCAATAAGTACAAAGCTTTCTAAATCAAAGTCTAGTGCCAACAGAAATAGTTCTGCTTTGTTTTCCCAAAAATGTTAGTTTAATATCTTCCTTAACGCAATGTGCTGTTTTTCCACAGGCTAATATTTGCAGTGTTTACTGATTGTATTTTGGAAGTTGTGATGTGGCATTTTGTGTCTTTTTGCTGTTAGTTATATGAGTAGATATTTCTAAATTTCTACATAAAAGCAAAAGAGGAGTGCTGAACCAAGCCACTGTGAAGCCATAAAATCAGAATGTTTTTCAAGGAAGGCAATACTTTGCTTCAATGTCATTCCCAGTTCACAACTGAGAATCCTTGCTGTCATGCACAGAACACTGACGTACTGTATCTCATAATCTTCATTATGACATGGGACTTAAACAGATTATAGCATTTCTAAATAGGAGAGGAGACAGAGAAGAAGCTCTGTCAAATCAGCTAAGGCAGCTGGGTTTCTCTGATTAAGCTAGGCTGTAAATCTGAAAATCTCACTCACAGAGATCAGCCAAATTTGTTTGAGTTTGCTAGCAATGGAGCGTTTTTTATTAGTACTGTGAAAATCCTCTTGAATGAATTCATTCAGAACATATGGGTGGCCATATAATACATCACTCACTCAAATAATGAAATCACCCACGTCTTTTCCCTGGCTTGAATAGCAGCCTAGTTTAAAAAGAAGTGGTGACTTTGCTTAACTGTTTAAAAAGTAGTTTCTCATCAATAGACAATGCATTCTGAAACATGAAACTGGATAAAAAGTTTTACAACATTTTGTTCTCCAAACGAGGCAATTTTGTTTTTAAATGCCATTAAAAAAATTGTAAGAGAATTTGGGAAGATGTGTTTAATTGTAACAAAATCTAGTTCTTAACAATCCAATCCTAGCATACAATGCTATCATCTAGCTTTATTTTCCTTTTTTCATTTACTAAAAGAAAATAAACAAGTAAAACCAGGTTCTAAAAGAGACACTTCTGAGCTAAACCCTACATGTCTATTTAGAAATGTATGGCATTGCTCAAAAGTGCTTACTGGGGATGGTGAGTGACAATAGAATAGAGTCTGTCTTAAGAAATAACAGTCTTCTTCTACGAAAGTAATTAAGAAGAGGCTAACTGGGTATCAGTATTTTTCAAACTTGGCAACTTTAAGATCAGTGGACTTTTAACTCAAAGAATTCCCCAGCCAGCATGCCAATTTTGTTAAAGTTGCCAATTTTGAATCTTGTTTGTACAAGGGTAACAAACACTCTTCTCCAATCCAGTCACCTAGATTGTTATAATACTGCAATGATGATGATAATATTATTATTTATTGTGTCCCTACATATTATTCTGAGCAAAAATAATAACAACAAGGGATACAAAGCCAGCATTCCTAATTCAGCTTCATCTAATTATATTGGGATTGTAATTTCCAAAATCCTTAAAAAGATTGGCTAGAAATTCTGAAAGCTGGGAGATACTAGAATGGAAAAAGGTGCTTTATACTTACAGTTAGAAATATTGTTGCAGCACCTTTTTTGACTAATAAATGCTTTTGTGATATATAGGAACAAACTTAATCAGATAGAGTGACTAAAGTGTGCTTGTAGGATTTAAATTAGGATAAGACACCACATTTTTGCTACCACACCCTACCATTGCTTTCTTGTCACAGTGTCTAGGCTCACTCTGTTAACATTAGTTGTTGGATAATCTTAAACTTCTTGTGAATGAAATAATGTCCTGCACTACATGTATGCATATTTACTGTGAATAAAATCATTACATATTTTTAACCATGATTATCGTCTGAAGCTGTGGTCCTCAGCATACTTTCCTAGAGTATGATTATGTTTTTTAAAAAATACAAATGGAATAAGGCTTATTGTGAGGAGCCAAAGAAAGGTCTGTGTTCTGCCAAATCAAAACACCAGAGCCATTCTATGCTGTCAGCTTCATTGACGTGGTTTTTTAATCTCATAGTGGACTTAACTAAGTCTCTCCAGACATTGCAGAAGCTTTGTTTCTTTGCAGTATATCCGGCCTCCAGCTTCATGACCTGAGGTCACTTCTTCAAAGCAAATCACTTGATGTTTTGAGGACATCAGCAATTTTAACATTCATTCTATTGACTTTCTACACCATCAATGAAGATTGCAGCTACATGCAATGTTTATATCTTCCAATGCGCAGCTCCAGTAAACAAAGAAAGTAACCTTATTGGCCAAATAGTCACTTTTTCCTACCATTGTCATACTTCCATTTTCCTCCAAAAATATTTTAAGCAAAAATATGTATTTTAAGCAAAGGAAAATAATATCATTTTGTGGTCTGTATGTGTCTGTTCAGTTCTTAAATAAAACATTAACTTTCAAGGTTGGTCTTGATGGAAAAAAGGAATTATTGAGTAATGGAAATTATGGTAACTTTAGCTCACATTGTAATAAATGTCGTATTGGATGTCTATGGTTATTGATCAAACATAGAGGAGCTTTCTTGATAATCACATTGCAAAGACAACATCGGAAAGAATGGAGGGGGTGGAGGAGGGTGGTTTTCTTGGGTTAAGTTGGGATCATTCTGTGTCTTTCATACAAAGCACATAATTTCAGCATCTGTCAATATATGAATAACATTCTTTTAGAAGTCTTAATCATTATCTGATTATTTTTTTACTGTGCAGATTTCTAGTCTAATACAATTTCAGTATAAAATATTTTTATTGCAAGAAAAACAAGCCAATTCTCAGAATTTAACTACAGTACCATAGGAAAATAATATAAGTCCAGTTATCAATCCATGGCAAAGAAATGCTGTAGCTAATATATAGAAAAATATGCTTCTTTATGCAGCACTTACTATCATGGATATCCAAATAACAGAACAACAGAGTTAGAAGGGCCGTTGAAAGGATCCCCTGCTTAAGAAGGAAACCCTATTGCAAACAAATGCTTGTCCAATCTCTTCTTTAAAACTTTCAGTATTGGACCATTCATAACTTCTGTAGGCAACAATTCCACTGATTAATTTTCTAACTGTCAGGAAATTTCTCCTTAGTTCTAGGTTGGCTCTTTCCTTGATTATAGTTTCATCCTTTACTTCTGGTCCTGCCTTCAGGTGCTCTGGAGAATACTTGATCCTCTTTGTTATGGCAGCCTCTCAGATAGCAGGTGACTGCTATCATGTCACCTTAGTCCTTCTTTTCATTAAACTAGACATACCCAACTAATGCAACTGCTATGCTTTAGCTTCCACTCCTCTAATCATGTCTGTTGTTCTTCTCTGCACTTTTTCTAGAACCTCAAGATCTTTTTTATATTATGGCAATCAAACGGATGCAATATTTCAAGTATAGTCTTACCAAGGCATTATAAAGTTGTATTAACACTTAATGTGATCTTGATTCTATTCCTCTGTTAATGCAGTTGGACAGCATTGGCCTTTTTGGCAGCTGGAGCATTCACTGGCTCATATTTAAGTTATTGTCCACTAGGACTTCAGGATCCCTCTTGCAGTTACTACTATGGACCAGGTACCACCTATTCTATACCTGTGCATTTGGTTTTTCTTTCCTAAATGTAGAACCTTGCTTTTCTCACCACTGAACTTCATTTTGTTAGATAGGGCCCAGTTTTCAATTCTGTCAAGATCCTTATGTATCTTGAGTCTATTCTCTGGACTGTTGTGTCTTCCTGCCAGCTTGGTGTCATAAGTTCTCCTTCAATCCCCTTGTCTAAATCATCAATGAAGACATTGAAGAGTACTGGGCCCAAGATAGAGACTTTGGGTACCCCACTGCATGCTTCCTTCCATGTAGATGCAATTCCATTAAAGACCATATGTCAAGTACGGTTGGTCAGCCAGTTCAGAATCCATCTGGTGCTGATGCTGTCTAACCCACATTTTTCTATGTTATCAAGTAGTAGGTTGTAGTCTATTTTATCAAATGCCTTACTGAAGTCCAAGTAAATTATATCCACAGCATTTCGCTAGTCCACTAATTTTGTCACTTCATCAAAGAATGCAGTCAAGATTTGTCTGGTATTTGTTTTTGAGAAACCCTTGTTCGCTTTTGATTATAACTTTGCTTGCTTCTAGGTTTTCACAGACTCGCTACTTGAACAGTGATTGGTCCTCTCAAACAATGATTGTCTAAAATGTACATATCCTGTTGCTTCATTTTCTCATGAAAGAGAGCCAATATATTGCATTTTCTGAAGAATAATTTACTGCTGCTTGACTAAAATTAGATAATCTACATTTACACTTAGAGTTTATGTCATTATCCAAGGAATAGTGTAGGAGTATAAACCCATAATCTCTGCAGACAGGGAGCTGATGAGGGCTGCACTGAATAAATGCAACAGCTGCATAAAGTCTGTTCCTAGTGTTGATCTTATCTTCGTGATGAACTTAAAACACATATGCACATATGGCTCTCCCAAGTAAAAGGAGAGAAAAGGGGGCAATCCTAGCAATCAAGCACACCCCATGTATACTGCAAATGTAATTATTCTGAAAGATAATAACTCAACAGTTTAGAGCTTTACAGACAATAATAATCTCAATCCATCATGAACACAATGTTATTGAATCATCATACAGGATATATAGAAAGTAGTCTTGCTAAAAGAATACTAATCATATACTTGAACACTACCTGTTCCCTGGAGAAATACACTGCACAGAAAAGTTTAGAATAATAATTTAAGTGTGCATGTGGAGACAGCTCTGTGAAGAAGTAGATTAATATGTACAGAAATAACCTTGTTAGTATTATATAGTGTATTTATTACTTTAAATCGAACACAAGAATTGGTGTGTTACAATAGTACAGTATAAGTTAGCAAACCTAGTAACTTTCAGAATGCTTGAGCCTGTTCACAGAAGTCCTAGCCAGAATGTTCAACTCCCAATTGTGAAAACTGAACTTGTGATAAATGCAAGGTCGGAGAAGGCTAATTTAACCTCTGAATATAAGAATTGATTTTTATCACTCTGTGATAAATAATATCCTACATTAGTATTTTTCAACATGCTGGCTGGTGAATTTTGGCACCTGAAGTCCACACATCTTAAAGTCGCTAAGGTTGCAAAACACCACCCTAGCCAGTTTAGTCTAGTGGTTAAGGCAACAGCCTAGAAAATGGGAAGAAAGTGAGTTCTAGTCCTAGGAGTTTAGGCATAAAATCCAGTTCAGTGACCTTGGGCCAGTCATCCTCTCTCAGCCCAACCCACCTCATAGGATTGTTATGGAGAAAACTTGAGGAAGATGTATTGGATATATTTGTCACAATAAATTATTTGTAAAAATAATAAAAGTGGAATGCAAATAAATAAATAATATTTCACAAATTTCACAGAGTACGTCACATTAAAACAGTGATGAAGTAAACTAACAAGTGTGGACAGCAATTCATGTTGCATTTTCTACAGGAACACATGATGAAATTTGATTGCTAGGCAATTTTATCACATAAGTGTCTGAAGATGTCTGAATCCCCTGTCGTAACCAACAACTTCATATTTATTGATTGGCTGGTAGTTCTTATAAATGGTGTTTATCTGGAGACTTAGCAAAGCAAAAGGTAAATTCCCTATACTCGGTCTACAATGCTTATTAGTGAAGAACTGATAAAATATTTCCCTGACTACACTTTGCAGATACCCAGATGTTTTATAGATACAAAAATATTGCTGTTTGTAATGATATTTAATGTATTTTTTAAAAAAATGAGCCTGGCAATATTGACAGGCATTTAGTTGGATTTTTCTCCCTCCAAAGCTAGATTGCTGGCAGCCTCTAGAATCTATTAGTGGTGCACTATCTATTTTGATTCTAAAATGACAAGAAGCAGACTAAACTCATAACCACCACTGAAGTCATAGTCGTATTGTGCTCACTGTGACATTTTTAAAAGTGCCTTCTGTCTTCAGAAAAATTCCACCTGTGGAAAAAGACTTTTACTCTTTCTTTCCTGAACTATTTAGATCACTGATAAATACAGAAACATTTGGATTTTAGGTTTTTCCTCTCTTACTTTGTTTCATAACACATGCCGTTTCTCTTGAAAGATACATTTTGACATTGGTAAATGAATGCCACATTATACAGAAAGAAAGATGAAAACAAGAAGGCTGCAGATGCATCATTTGAGGAAATATTCAATGTTCAGTATCCTTTTCAGCTGTCCTTCCGGGAGCCCTTTTGATGCCAATATTGGGGAAAATCTGTCCAGAAGTTGCTAGGCAACAATACTTGCCAAAACAGTTGGCTGGCATGAAAATGAAATGCTCAAGAAATAAAGCAGGGACAGCAGAAACATCACCACTCAGGGACTGCTACAATCCAGCACCTGGGCCTATACTATTTCCTTGGCACAAAGGATAAATTGGCCTCTCTTTCTGCCACATTGCTCTTGATTATGTTCTGATTATAGCCAATGCTGTATTTGGCCTTGATTTAGTAATTTGCAATGTTTCATTATTGCACTGATTTTATCATTTAGGATTGTAATTACTAGATGTTGTCCTTCTGGCAAGGAAACAAGAGAAAGAGCTTAAATAAAGTATGCAACTAAAAGAAATGATGATACTATTTGATCACCTGATGTACTCATTCATAATAGAATAAAACAAACATTGAATCTGGCAAATAAGGACAGCTGCTGTTCATGCAGTAGCCAAAAAGATAAATTGTATAACAGGAATGTCTTGTCCAAATCTCACCTGGTCCAAGAATGCCGCAACAATACTTATGCAAATCAGCATTCACCTAGCAGAGAGGAGGTGATACTGACTTGATAATGTCTACTGAATCTTTATTTGAGGTTGCATACATGTGTGTTTTCCAAAACTAAACAAAAACCCCATTCTTTAAGTTCCACAGGATCAAATACTATCAAAGAAGCAATTGCTACTTTAATAGCTTTACAGTTCTTCCTTATCTGTCCCTGTCAAACAAGCAGGAATGAGATGGGCTTTTGGATTTATCCCATTTCTTTTATTTTTCTTTTATGGGGAATGGTATGAGGGATATTTGTTGCAGCAGAAGCTAAACAAGCACAGAGTGGACAGTGATACTTTACTTTCAGCATTTCAAGTTGGCAAAAGTGAAAACAGGCAACAGAAAGACAGAAAGAATCTATCTTCATGAAATTTGCTCTAGATTGTAATCAATAGGAATCTGATTTAAAAAAGACTAAAACAGCTGTAAATTCAGCATATTCCAAAGAAAACAAAACAATTTATTCCCAGCATCACATTTTCTCAGCCTGAGTGGCGAAAAAGTACAGAGTGTATTCAAGCAAAATAATCGTTTTTGTCTTAAAAGTGTTGGTGACTGAAATCTATAAATTGAAGGATGATTATGAAAGTTACTTTTTAACAAACAAAAAGATAAAATATTTCCTCTCTTATTTACAAATTGAGCCTAACATTTTCTTGCAGATGTAAGCACAGTCTGTCACTAGCATGGGCAGTGACCAACTAAATTTCTAAGCAATTCTCCAAATTCTGTTGGCTGGGTGGTGGAATCTGTATTACAACAAATACACTGTGTGCTATCAAGATTATGTAATTATGTGCAGAATGAAAGCAGATAATTATTGTTAACTCCAATATTTAGGCACAGAAAATACTATTTTCTGCAGTTAACTACTATTTCAAAGCAGCAGAAATGCAGATATTTTTAAGTTTCCATGTGCTAATCACATTATTGTTGATGCTTGTACTACCATTGCTTTTAAAATACATTACAATTATCTCTACAATTGTGCACCACATGTTGATTTCACTGAGAGACAAAAGCGTGACAGCAAGAAAAGCCAAATAACAAATTTAATGTAGAAAAAAATCAAACTTGGCTTTAATGTAAAGCTGAAAGACAGCTTTGCCAATATGATGAAGGAAACCCCTTATTATAGCTTGGATGGCATTTTACAGATAATGGAACAAGCTTTCACTTTCATTCCCAGTTTCTATGGGAGAAAACACAGTTTAATCCTGATACATTTCTCCCAGCAAGAAAAATAAAATACAAGCAACTGAAAAGGACAGTTAAGCTTTCGTTCAAGATGCTAAGCCTTTGTAGATTCTTTCCTTAAGAACAGAGGGTTGGTAACTACTTGAAACTGATATGGGAAATCGACATAGAATAATCCACAGTGATGATTTCCTCCAATAGAGAAAGGAATTATTAATGTACTCGGAAAAGACAAGAAGTAAAGAGGGTTGAGTCAGAGCCCATTTTGCTTCATCCCAACAGTCTTCAATCACTGGGATAGGATATCCACAGTATCACTCAGGGTACCAGAAGCAGAAATATAAAGCTGGATCACATCACCCAGTAGCCTCATCTAGATGTTAAATGGGGAAGGGTGAGAACAGAAACCTCTGCCATCCCACAAAGTAGAAGCAGCTACCTGGATCTCTCTGTCTCTCTCTCACTCTCTGCCTATCAACAGCAACTGAAATCAATCTGGAGGAAGAAAGAATCTGTACAACATAGTACTACTCACCCCAACTCCCAGAAGGATACAGTGATTGATGGTATCAAATGCTGCTGAGAGGTCAAGGATCAATGTGCTTCCACCATTCTGCTCCCGCCAGAGATTATCCATTGTGTAATCGATGTCCTCTCAATCCCAAGCACTAGCATGAACCTCATCTGAAAGAGATCTAGCTAATCCTCTTCTTCCAAACTCTTCTAAAGCTGCCATGCAACAACTCTCTACACAATCTTCACTAAGAGGAAGATTGGAAACTGAATGCTTTGTTGGACCAAGCAATGTCCAGCTTTGTTGGACCAACTGATGGTCCTTTGAGAAGCACCACTGTCTCTGTAAGAGCTGGTGGGATAAGTCCTTCTTTAAATTAACTACCAACCATACCCAATCCTGCATCCCCTCTTGCACTTTAATAAATCTAGAAGGGCACCGGCTCTAATACACAAGTGGCTGAACTAGCAGCTGAGAATACCTTGCTCCTCAGGTTCCATGGGCTCAACTCTTCCCTGCAAGCTTCCTAGACAGTTTCCGACAAAAAAGCATCAACTTGGAAAGCTGGGTTTGCTTAACAATCATGTGATTTGCTTAATGACTGTAAAAATGATTATAAAATTGGGTCCAGTGTCATGACGGCTCACTTTACAATGGTCAAATTTTTGATCCCAGTTGTGGTTATACAGTAAATCAAGGACTATCTGTATGTTAAACATACTGAAATTAAATTAATTTAATTTTCTTTATATGCACCAGAAATATTAACTCAATATTTAGTATATTCACTGAATAATATAAATTATATATATATTAGAAATGAAATAAATTATTAACCTCTCAGCTGAAATAGCTACAACAATGTTATGTTATATCTTCAATTAAGGAAAGCTGGCATATAGTATGTTATGATTTGCAAAAAAAAGCAGGATATCATGTATAATACTGAGTCAAATGTAATTGAGGCAGAAATCAATAAATTTGCATATCCTATAAAACAGCATTCCTACTATACACGATCAAGTTACTTACCTTGACCAGAAGTTATAGATATTACAACCATGAAAACATGAAAAATTCTTAATTTGTATGATTAACCTGCTGCCATGAGATACATATTTAGTTCTTTTCCCCTTAATATGATTGGACATCTATACTAATAATACCTTCTAACTGTTATTTCAGTCCATAAATGCAATAAATATAACTTTTATCTTTTATACTATCAACTTAGTGGATCTGGCACTAGAATTTTGACAGCTAGACCAGGACTTTCACCACTACTCTCACTGTGGTTTTATATTACCTATCCTTAAAATAAGTACACTAAGCCTCAGAATTTGGAATAATAAAAGCAAGGTAATAGGTAGTGCAGGAACAAACAATAAAACAAGATTACTGGATATGTCTAGGAAGACAAGTGATATCACCTTATTTTTCATCAACAAAAACATATGTTTTCTATTCTCTATTCAAGAGTTAGCAAGGAAACACTGCAATGTAATTCTCTGTCTACCTCCTTCATATATTAAAAAATACCCAATAGCAAAACAGTACAGAGAGGAAACACCTTACTATAAATAACAAGGAATAATGACATTAATATTCAGAGTCACAATTTTAAAAATTCTAAGATGCAACTTTATTACGTTAAAAATAATTTTAAACTTGTTGCTTTCAAACTATTTCATTTCTATTTCTCTCACATAATAGTGTTGAAAAAATGTTGATGTGTCATATTCTCTTTAGTTTTCATCTCCTGCTGTATAATTGTTAATCTTTATCCAATCATATTTTTATGACAAGGGAAAGAAAATAAAGGATAATTGCCCTTCAAATGAATTCGCTTTTCTATATAACTTCAATAAACTGGAAGCTGACCAACCATTTTATCATATGATAAAAAAATATTATTGAGTAGTTTTGTCAGTATACTCTGCAATTTATAAATAACCATTCCTATACTATTTATAATATCTGTGACAATTCAAACTGAATATCTGTTTCAATTACTTATTTAAATATATAGGAGTACAGCATGTTTTATGATATAGCGTATGAATTCATTTCTATTCTATCTAGCCAATAGATTTCAGATGGATTACAACAGTGCAAAATCAAACAACAATAAAAAAAGAACGACTAGAAAGTAAATTTAAATTATAACAACAATGCCCTGCATTAAAATACGTAAAAATAGAAGAAATCTAGCAGAAATTCAACTCTGAAAGCAGCATTAAACCTTATGGCATTTGTTTTGCTTCCTAGGAGTTAGGCCATCAAACCTCATGGACAAGCCATTCTATAAAACCAGAGCAGCTACGGAAAAGAGCATTTCCATCTTTATCTTTCTAAGTTTCAGAGGAGCAGTTTGGGAGAAGATCCCTTCCTGATTTAATTTCAGATTTTATTTGGAGAAAACCAGAGGAAATGGTTTGATGTCTTTTGCTTCCAGGGGGGGCATTTTATTACTTTAAAACAATCCAGTTTCCCTCTCTCCCTTGAATCAGAATAAATAAAGGACTATAGGATTAAAAGGAGTCTATCTACACATTAGTACTGGCTAAGGAAAAAAAACGACATTGCATGCCTACTCTAGAAGATGTCAGTCATCAGCTGTCAGAAAGTAAAGAACTGTGGCACAGTGGTTAGAATGCAGTATTGCAGACAAACTCTGCCTATAGCCCGAAGTTTGATCCTAAGTGGGCTCAGGGCTGTGGTCATCCAGGGTCGCTGCCAGTTCTGTGACCCAGGCCAAATCACCACTACTGGGTTCAGCTTAACTTGGCTGAATTGGGAACAACCCACCTCTGATAACACATAGACTAATGGACTAGTGGACCAGACGAGAGGACGGGAGCAAGTCTTGAGACATTTTTATGGGAAGAGTTTGACTCTGTCACTTCCGAAGACATGGACAGGGTGCGTGGGCGACTTAGAGCCACCACATGTTTATTGGACCCGTGCCCCTCCTGGCTTGTACTGGC
>JAPKID020000501.1:0-17845 GCA_026931265.2 Tropidonophis doriae | reverse complement strand
TCTCAGAATTCCCCAGCCAGCATAGCATAGAATTCTGGGAGTTGAAGTCCACCAGTCTTAAAAGAGCCAACTTTGCAGACCCCTGGTCTAAGGTTAAAGTTGTAGGGGTTTGGGGAAGAAACCACTGAGTCAAGTAACACATTCCAGGCTTGACCACTCTATTGCTGATGTAGTTCTTTAAAAGTCAAATGGCCTCTTGGCATGTAACTAAAAGAACCAGATTGAATTGGCTTGCACAGATTGGAAGGAGAGGATTAAGCAGGGTTGTGCATGTGCCTTGGCTGTTGATTTCACTTCTTCCAGTACCCAATTTGACACTAGCAGTTGGATTGACTGTGGGATTTTTCAAAGGACGCGCAATTCCGTTTCCATTTTATTTAAAATGTCTGATATTCTTTTTTTCTCCCTTTTATTTTTAAGGATGAGCTCATGAGACATCCTAGCTGTTATGCCATCAGTGAGGGAGAACGGGAAAAGAGAAAGAAATCATCCAAGCTAATACTGGAGAAGAAGCTGGCTATTTTGGAAAGAGCGATAGAGAACAACCCAAATGAAGTGGACCTGAAACTAGCACGGCTAAAACTTTGCCTAGAGTTCTGGGAGCCATCTGCTGTGGTGAAGGAATGGCAGAAATTGATTTTCTTGCACCCAAACAACCCAGCCCTGTGGCAAAAATATCTCTTATTCTGCCAGAGTCAGTTCAGCACCTTTACTGTCTCCAAAACACATGGCTGCTACGGAAAATGCCTGAGCACGTTATCAGCTGTGAACGATGGCAGTATGGTATCCCATCCTGCACTGCCAGGCACAGAGGAAGCCATGCTAGGTAAGAGGGCATCACTTGTATTTACTTATGAGGCATGATGATGATGATGACGATGATGAAGATGAACTAGAAGACTAGATCTAATCTCAGGTTTTGGTTTGCATAGATTATGGTTGGTTCTCATAGGATGGTTTGGGAGTCCAATTTCTTCTTTTCTTTTTTGTTTGATTTGTGATTGTTTTATAAATCCAGGTGTTTTTGTAGATATTGCAGCAGCTGACAGCTTTACTTATGAAACTCAGGACTCAATCAAAAACATATTTTCCGATATGAGAGGTGGTGGGAGAATATGTGAAAAAACGCAAATTAAAAAACATGTCTTGAATCATAGACAAATGGTCCTTTTGATCTAAAAGTCCCCTGCAGTTGCTTTTTCCCCACAGATTCTCAGGTAATTTCTTTCAAGAGACTTTAATACATGACAATTCTCTGCTGTATTACGGGATCACTAATAATGATCTTTCCCTTGGCAGAAATCCTTAAATAAACATGCCTGCTGAGCTGAAAGAGTTGTTCCCCTGAATCCTGCAGACTCTTCCTTTGTTCTAACCTTCCAGTTTGGCAGTTGGGCTGTAAAACTCATAATCTCTTCACAGCATCGCTATTTGCCAAGCTGGTTAGTTGTTGTGGGAATTCGTTCTTCGTATATGGGAGATGCTATGTTGGAGAAGGTTGGGCTCATTATATATTTAAAACATAAACCCACTAGAAGCCAGGGCTCCCTCTGTTGGAGTTTGTTGACCTTGGACTAGAGCATTGGACTACAGTTCCAATCACCCTCAGTAATCCTGCTGCTTTACTAGCTGGAGTTGACAAGAGTTATGGTGTAATAGTTCCTGGAGGCCTCAGATCAGGGAAGCTGGGCTGGCTATTTTTGATATCAGTGAACATAGTTGAAAGATGAGCTTGTTGTTAGGTTAGCAGCAGTATTTAAAAATACTTTCAGGTACCCAACTGAATCTGTGAATTTCTTCTGTGAATTTTATTTCTTTTGGAGAACCACATTGGGCTCAATCTGAAGTGTATTTGCCAGAACTGAATTAATTTTGACAGAGTATTAAAGTTGGTAGATATTTGCAGATGGGAAAGTGTTAGAAAAAATGCTGTTGGGTGCCAGACTTAATGAGGGCTCCTTTTTAAATTGTGCCTCTAATGAGGAGTAGATCTTCCCTGACATTCTCATTTACTGATTAAGAATATCGAGCAGTTGTCAGTCATTTATAACCATACAGAGTTTTTTTAAAAAAATCTTGTTTAAAAAGATACATCAGACTTTAAATGAGAGTCTTTGAACAGGAGATGATGAAGAAAGTTACACTGAAGGCTTCTGCCACTTAGTGGTTATTTCTTTTATTGCCTGACATAGTGACAACCTGTCAGAAAAGAACACAGTGGATGCTTCAGGTTTAGGTGGGGTTACTCTTGAGTTGATCCAAATGCGTCTACTTGGCTTTATTGTCAGAAGACAAGACTCACTGTCTCAATAACTCCATGACTTGATAGTTGCCTTGTATGCACATGGCCATGAATGCAGTCCCACTTATTGTGTCATCTGGTTGAAACAACCTTCATCTTTGGGACCTATGATGAGCTGCTATATCTTTGAATAAGTGACAAAAATCACCTGATATTCTTCTGTTCCTAAGTTTATTTCAGCCATTTTTCTTCTCAATTTCTAGCATATCAGACAAAAGTTTTTTTATGTTTTCAAATAAGTGAATATTTGAATATTTAAAAAACCAAATAGAAAATATGCATAATGTGCAATTGGCTACACACCTACTGTATTCCAACATATTCCTGGTTGCATTCATGAATTTGACCTCTGTTCTCAAAAAAATTACTTCCGTTTGGAGTTTTGCAAAACCTTGGAGCATTTAACTTTGAACTGAAAGAAAATAATGATTAATCTTGGTTGGCAACCTTGGTTTCTTTTAAAAAGTATTACTTAAGGGGTTATATGTCGTCATTTTTTTAATGTGGTTGCTGTAATTCAAACTCTGGAGTTTGCTAATAGAGATGCAGTCATAAATAATAAAAAAGGAAATTGTCATCTGTATTTGAACAGCTGTTACATTAAATGTTGTTTCTTTTTCTCCCAAGACATTTTTCTTCAGCAGTGCCATTTCCTTAGGCAGGCTGGCCATTCAGAAAAAGCTGTGTCCTTGTTCCAAGCCATGCTTGACTTTACCTTTTTTAAACCAGATAATGTCAAGGACCTGCCAACAAGAGGACAGGTAAAAACTAGCCTCTCTCATACTTTCCAGTTTCTCTTTGCCCAACTAATATATTTAAAACAAAGTAACAACCTGACAAATATATGGACCCAGCTGATGATTTCTAATACCCAGAGGTCATGCTGTTGCTTTGTTTTATTGTTTTGTTACACAAACACACATACCCACACACTCACACATAACCACACACACTTTGTGTAGTAAATTACTGATCTTGCTGAATGTCCTTAAGGGAGATAACCCTGATTTGCTCCTTGAACTAGAAGACATAATCTTAAAAATACTTTAGGTTGTGTGCCACGGACTGTACAATCATGAATAACATTGCTCAGTGTGTATCTCTGCACCCTGATCATCCTAGACCAAATGGACTTGCACCTTGCAAATGGGTCGTCCCTATAGCTCAAGGATGTGGGAAGAAATGAGAATCTGCCCCTCACCAGCTTGGAGGATGGAGGCTTTGCTTAGCAATAAATAGCGTAATAAGTGAATGCGGTTTTGCAATTATCTTTTATGCATTTCAAGGTTGCTTTATAGTTGTGTATAGTTTAAATGCCAATAAGGCTGAATTTCAAATATATTAGTAGTTGGCAAGTTGTCATTGCCAACTTAGAACAATGAAATAAAGGCCAAACAAGAAATGTCACAAGGATATATGACTTCAACTTGATTCATCTTTTGGTTTCTTTATTGGTTTTTATTGCTTGAGGTAAGGGGTGATTACAGTGCTTTATTGTCATGGTAACTCCGAAAGATTGAAGATTATATAAGCTAAACAATTGTAAAATCATTTTTCAATCAGAAATTGATTCAAACCTTAAACTGGTTTCTAACCAGAATACCGGAGCACATAACACTGGTGAATACAAATTTCTATGTATGTCTTGGAACAGAATGTTTCTTTTATGCAAAGAGTATAAGTAGTAATGATGAGCCGAGATGTCCCAAGTCTATATCTTGTCTTAGCCATAAACTCATTAGCTTGGTTTGTTGAACAACTAAGCAGTTTTTTACTGTAATATGATAAGGCTCAGGCTTGCCATCCGCAGATGATGAGGGTCAGAAGTATCTGATCCTTTTTTTTAATTATTTTTTTGGCCACACCATGATTTATCTTTACCTCCAGAAATGGCCAGCTATTCGTTTATTAAAACATTGCAGGATCAGTGGTTGGTTTAATCTTCTAAATCTGTAGAATAAATTTTATCAGGCATCCCAGTGCAGACATAAAGGCACATTTGATCACTTTAATTCCGAATATGAGTTTCCAAATTCTGGTTCCTTTCTCAAGACTGCACCATGGATGAAAAAAAACAGGAGTAATTTTGGATATATGGCCCATTGCTCTAGTTATGTATCACTTTTTATGGCTCAGCTGTGTGTATTGGATGACTTTAGGCAGCCTCACAACTAGAATTGTCATTTGCACTTTGAAATTGATATTTGAATCGTCTCAAAAACCTACTTTTTCTTGTTAAAACTTTAGCATTGTCCTTTTCATTCTCCTCTCCTGCCCCCCTCAGCTCAGGTTAAAAACTGCTTTGTTTCAAAAAACAAATTGGCCAGTATTACACTTCCTTCAAAATAAAGAGCCTTCATCATTTTTCTCTCTGCCAACAACTGAGATGAAATGCATGCTGACTGGTGAATTCTCTTTCTTCAAGCCCCAAATCTAGAGGACATCTAAATTGGAAAAGACTGATAGAGAAGCCATCAGCCGTTAAAATATCCTGGTCTTAGACCATCAAATTCTATAAAGAACGATGCTATACTGACATTCTTCCCTTCCATTAATCCAGCATTGGCCAAACTGACTAATAATTCTGACACCAGAATAAGTAGTGGTGCTTAAGTTAGAGAAGGTATATATTCATTTAGAAGTATTTATATTATTTTTATATTTATTTATTTCCAATCTTTAGTATTCTATTATTTGTGTGACCTGTACTTATATTTAGATTATTATAAATAGCTGAGAACCAATTTAATTCAGAGGTTAAGGCACCAGACTAGAAAGCAGGAGACTGACTTTTACGTTAGGCATGATAGCAAGTTGAATGACTTTGGACTTGGGCTTGGGTAACAAAAACAAAAAAGCAGGCTATATTTATGGGGGAAGAAAAAAGAAATGTGTGTAGATATTAATCAAAAAAAATATTACTTTAGCACTCATCCAGTTTTTGTGCAATTAGCAAATTGTTTAAGGCTATAAAGTATGTACATATGGCACTGGCAATTTTGAAGAAGAAAAGCTTAAAAAAAAAGTAATAGGAACATGTGTGGCAGCATTAGTCATCTTTGGAAGACATTTTCCCTAACTTTTTAAATAACTTGTTCTAAAAATTTATATTAAAAATCCCAACCATCCAATGGAATATTTAATGAGAGATATTATAAGGACATTTTAAAGCAATTAATGAATTTTGAAGTTGTCTTTAAAGTATTGTGATTGTAATTTCCTGTATTTATTCATTTTCCACCCCCAATTCCAGAGGGAATTCTTTGAACCCTTTTGGGACAGCGGAGAGCCTCGAGTTGGAGAAAAAGGAGCTAAAGGTTGGAAGGCCTGGATGCATCAACAAGAGAAGGGCGGCTGGGTGCTCATCAACCCACCTGGTAAATACTTTGCATTTCAGATCTGAAGAGCCCAGGCACATGATAAAGTCACGCTCTTCTATTGGTTCTGGTTTGCCCAAAAGAAATAGATAATGTATGAAATGTCTGCACCTCCTCAGTCTCGCTGATATGATTCATTATTTCCGGAAGTTAGAACAGTGTTCTCCAGTTCTTTGCTCTCTGGATTTATGGAATTATAAATCCCATTTTACATCAGACAGTATAGACACTGTCTGGCTTACTGAAGAAGAATGGGAGTTGTACGTCAATGTTTCTGAAGGCACTAGTTAAGTTAGGCTAAGCTGGAAAATAGCCATCTGCAATCATCTTGTTGAACCTAAGAAAAAATAATTTTTTCCGTCCCAAAGGATGATTTCAAAAACAGGAGTGTCGCCCACATTTGTTTTTTTTCAGTGTCCTGATTTTGGTGAGGATTGACATGTAAATTGCTTTGGATAGGCAGAAGCCCTTAGATTATTAAAGTGAACATAAAAGTTTTGGCACAATTAAACACTTTTAGCAATAACATTTATTCAGCTTGTGAATGACAGGTATATAGATGAACATGTAGTTAGTTGGAGGACTAAGTTTCTTTGTTTTTTGTCATTTATTTGGTGAAGGACAATGTTCTCACTAATAATGAACAGTGAGCATTTGTTTTACTGTGATATTGATATTTTTTTTGTTCCTTCACATCAGTGTTGACTCCTGGCAACTGCCTGGAAAAATTACTGTAATTTTGTTGGCAAGAGCTTTGCTATTGCCTGCTTCCCTAGGACCGAGTGAGAGGACTGGTTGTGTGCCTCAGTCGAGACTAGAACTCAGTCTCCTGGTTTCTAGCCTGATGGCTTAACCATTAGAGCAAGGGTATCAAACTCAAGGCCCGCAAACTCAAGGATCTGGCCTACAGGGTGGCTAGATCTGACCCATGGGGTGACTTTGGAAACAGCGGACTGGCCAGTGGTGTTTCTGCCAGAGAAAACGGAACTTGGGAGAGCCCAAGCTCCATTTTTGCTGGCAGAGGGCTGCAGGAGGATCTCCCCTGCCCTGGCCAGACCATCACAGGTGCCCCCAACATGGGATGTTGAGCTGGCCATGCCCACCCTGGTCACGGGCCCCCAAGGTCAAACACAACCCTGATACGTCCCTCAATAAAATCAAGTTTGACTCCCCTGCATTAGAGCAAACTGCCTTTTTTTTAAAAAAAATCCTGAACTCTTCCCTTTATTTAAAAATTACTGTAGAAATATTTTTGCTTTTTCTTGCCTATCTTTTTTTAAAGTATGAAGTAATTCAAAACATTATTCTCCTCTAAGAATGCACTTCTTATTTAGGTAAACTTGTTTTCACTTGTCTTATCATTCTCATTGTCCCTTTGGCATCATGTCTCTAAAAGGTGGTCGTTCTATGGAAAATTCAAGGACAGGGATGTTGAAGATTGAACTTGCATGCACCTTGATCCTTCTCAGCCTTAGTTATTATGAGCAGTTGTGCCCATCTTACAACAAGTTTTTAAAATTTGTAGTAAACTTTTTAGAACTTACATATCCAGCTGCAATTTTGAAAATGCGATTTTTAAATAGATGAAGATGAGGAAGATGTAGAGGATGAAGAAGGAATAAAGGATAGATCTCTACCAAAGTGGCAAAACTGGCTTCATATTGAACGTTCCCGGGAAGCAAGACACTGGTTGCCCTGGAGTCCAGAAAAAAACAAGAAACCATCATTAGAAGATTGTGAAGATCCAGAGAGGCAGGTTGGTATGATACAATATGACCCATGTTTATTTTAAGAGAAGCTTTTTTTATGGTGCTGGTAGATACACCTGAGTCAAAGATGGAAGCTGACACTGAATGACTACTCACATCTGCTTCTAGCAAGATGTGCGCTGGGCAAATCTTCAAAAATACATGCCTTTCATGGAAAATATGGTGTTATCAGCGCCCGTAATTCAAAGTAAAAAATACAATGTATCTGCTCCATTCTTTCTATAGCGCCTCGCTGGTGTGTTTTTGGCTGATCAGCATACATCCACCCTCCAGATTTTGGAGGGATTGTGTATCTAGTGCTGATTTTGTTATTCTGTGCCAACTTGTTTTCTGATTTCTTCTCATAAATATTAGGTTCAGGCCGGTTTTTGTTTAAAATTCATTCCTCACAATAACAACGCTTTTATATATTTCGTAGGTCTTATTTGATGACCTTGGACCATCATTGATAAGACTTTCCAGCCCTGAACTTCAGTTTCAACTACTCTCCTCATTTTTGCAATTCTTAGGAGTTCCATGCAACTATAGACTTTTGCCTTCTTCTTTCTATATAGCTATGGATGAAAATAACTCATTTGACAATGGCTGTAACAACCAAGGAATTCTGACTTCTTTGGATATGCCTCTTTTTGGAGTCAGTAATATTGGTCATATGGACTCAATGGTCCATGGAGAGAAGCATGTGACTCACTCTAAGGAAGGAGAGCAATTTATTCAGAATCTTTTCCATATGATGCTGCCCTTATTTTCAGGCAAAGACAGATCTAATCTATGCATTTTTTGGCTTCAATACGAAATTGCTAAGGTAATGTTCTTTCTCTTGTCCTATACAGACAGTTGATCAAATATATACATTATATCTACAAATCGGTTTCTATAGTTAACAGTTTTGGATAGAAAAGGATATCCAATATAACATAACTTTCAAAATCTCAGCCTGTGATATAGCACATACTAAGGTGGGTTGTGAATGGGATGTTCTGGATGTGGGTTTAGAGTAGTGATGAATGCAAAGTTTGTGTACAATAGTGGTTCCCAACCTTTGTGGCTTGGTGTCCTGGCTGGGGGTGGAGGGAGGAGGAGAACTGGGGCCGCATGAGCAGCTGGCATGCACACGTGCTCGCTCGCATAGCTCCACTCACGCAAGAGAAGCCTTTGGAACGCGGTTTATCCATTCAGGCTTATCCGTGCAAACACATTTTGCAAAGGCAGGGAAGACCTAAAGCCGTACAAAATTGCTCCCCCAAAGCCTTACATTCTAATTGCAAAAGCTTTTGGCATGGAGAAGAGAAGCCTGTGGGATCATGGTCTCATGCTCTTTCAGGTTCACCAAGGCTACCTCACACTCCAAAAGCGGATGGGTTGTCCTGCACAAGCAGCCTTGGTGAGTGAGCAAAGCTGAGCAGGGTGCACTTGGCCCATTCAGCCTCTACTCTCATTGCTCCAGTTTTGGAGCTTCAGGAGAAGGCGGCTTGGTGGCCCAACTGGTGGAGTGGGGGCGGAAGAGAACTGGGGCATGCAAGTGGTGGGCTGGCATACACGCACAGCACTACTCATGCAAGAGAGAAGCCATTGGGGCATCGCTCATGTGAGTGGGACTGTGAGCACCAGTACTCGGTGCTCGCCACACGCATGGGGCTGTGCTAGTGTGTGCCAGCCCACCACTCACACGGGCCAGTTGTGAATAGAACATGACCTAGTAGTGGGCTATGGCCCACAGATTGGCGACTCCTAGTGTAGAACATTTGTAAAAATACAAAAAGTATATATAGATAGCAAAGATATGGGGATGTTGATTGGTGGACCTAGCTAGAATGCATAGAAATAAAGAAATTTATTGTGTTGTATACAAAGTTCATTACATTCTAAAGCTATTTCTTCATTTGATTGTGTTGACTTTGTAGGTTACTCAGTATTTGAAAATGGGAAAGAAAAAGAAACTAAAATTGCAAGGCAAGAAAAGCAAAAAATTAGCTAAAAATCTTCTTAAGGCACCTGACAACAGAAATGATGTTTCCCTTTGGCAACTGTATGCTTACCTGGAGTGGCTGCTTGGCAATATAGAAGATGCTAGAAAGGTTTTTGATACATCTTTGGGGATGGCTGGAATTAGTGGAATTCAAAACCCCCAATTCTGTCACCTTAGCCTTCTTTATGCTAAACTGGAAGCAGAATTACTAGTAAATCTAGAAGGAGCTGTAGAATCACGTGCAACATACATATTGACCAAACTGGCTGAAAAGGGACATTACGTTCCTTATCATGGACAAGTATCATCGGTGAATGTTCTGAAAGCTCGGAAAACATATGAGCACCTGCTTCAAGATTGTTTAACTGAAAACCTCACTTCTGATCAAGAACATGCTAATGGTTCCAGCCATCTTATTGGTTTGGTTGGTTGTTACACTCTTTTCCAATATTTAACTCTTGGGATCGACTCTGCAATGTCAGTATTCTGTCAGGTTTCTCAGAAGCTGAAAGGCAAGGATCCTGGAGAAAGTCAACATTTCACAACGCCTCTTAAAGCCCTCTCCCTCATGCATGTGAGCTTGCTCAGGTTCCACATAAAAATCAGTGTGTATCCTTTGGGTCCTCTTCGTGAAGTACTTTTGGAGGTTTTAAATAGATATCCCAGCAACCAGTCTTTTTGGAGCTCATACATCCAGATCCAAAGCAAGTCCCACAGTGCTAGCAAAGCCCGACGGTTTTTTGATGCTGTTACAAGAACTACACAATCGCTGGAGCCTTGGCTGTTTGCAATCCAACTGGAGCAAATGAGGAAAAAACTAATTGAAAGGGTCCAGAGGTAATGTCATCTCTAACGATGGTCAAGTCAGTTGGAGAAGAGCTATGAAATAGAAAATGTGGTGTTTTGTTTTTAAGATGAAAAAAATGCATTCTGTCAGTCCGCTGTTTCAGATAGGATGACTGAATCTAAGCAACCATAACATTTTGGTGTTCCCAGTTTCTGCCAAGACAAATTCTGGAAAAGTTTTGCCATCACTGCCCTCCTTGAATTCAAGTAGAATCTCAAGCCATCCTTGAATTCAAGCAGAGGCTTGGGATGGTCAGTTGTGTTGAATATGCCCCACTTGAATCCATTGCAGTGGGACCTATGAGAGATGAACAATGTATGGGCAAGCACAGGAAAGGATGGCATATGTTGGCTCTAGCATAACCAATTGGCACAGTTTATCTAACTGGTCCAGCCAGCACTTCTGTTCTTCCCTTTGCTATTTAGTTGTCTTTCTTCCTTTTATGAGCTGATGCCTAGTTTTTTCCCCATTGCAGTCATTGCCAAAAAAAAGTTGTTATACATACAAAATGAAAATATGAACATGAAAAATAAATGTTAAATATGAAGCAAGATATCCTATGCAGTTAACTTGGAGCCCTCAAGAGAACCTTAGTCACATAGAATTATGTTGCCCAGTGTTTCCTGTATGCTGATGAAGACTCTTGATCCTCTTATGACCAGTCAGTTTTTGCTTTTCTTCAGGGAGCCGACTGGAGATGTGTATGCAACCATTCCTGAAATTGGGTTAACAAATCGAATCAAAGCTTTATTTGAACATGCAATTCAGACTGAAAACGGTGTTCATTGTCCATTGCTCTGGAGGTTATATATATGCTTCACAGTGAGTGCATCAACATTTGCCTTACGTTGTCTAATCCTGTAGATAACCTCTGAATATATTATTGATTAAAAGCTTTTAGAACAGTACATTTTACTATTGGTTTTATGCTATGAGTGTAGTGGAAATATATGGATTGCAAAAATCACTAGAAAGTTGTTTATGTATTAAATATATTTGCTTTGATATTTTGTCTCATCTTTGTTAAAGTAAGGTAAGGGACACTAAGGTTGTCAGCTAGAAAGCTGATGGCCCAGGTTCAAGACCCAAGTGCTGCGGGATGGAGTGAGCTGTCCTCGCCTCAGCTTCTTCCAACCCAGCAGTTTGAAAGCATGCAAATGCGAATAGATAAATAGATACCACTTGGTGGGAAGGTAACAGTGTTCTGTGTGCCTTGGCCTGTAGTTATGCTGACTACATGATCATGGAAAGTGTCTTTGGGCAATGCTGGCTTCTTCAGCTAAGAAACAGATGAGCACCACTTCCTTAGAGTCAGAAATGATTGGGCAGGGGAAACCTTTACCTTTAAGTGAACCTATAATTTTCCATTAATTTCCCATATTATTCCTAGACCTAGGAGCAGATTGCCAGGAGGAAGCAGTTAATTGTAAAAGGAAAAAAAATGAACATTTACTTCCTCATCTCTGAAAGCAAATATTAGACTGTCATTTTATTTATGTATTTATTCAGTAGTGAGATTTGTATGTTCTTCCTTTACCAATTACAATTCCAGGAATTGATAGGGCAGGGATCGGTAGCCTGTGGGCCATGTGAAGCCTTTCTCAGTAGCCCAAAATTGTGCTGCCCAAATAACAATTTCAGCTGTGCAGTATTTGGTTTAGTATTTGGGAAGTGGGCTTAGGGCAATTTTAAAGGTGGTTATGTAGATATTTGACTTTCTACCAGAGGTTTCCTAATCCACACTTAAAATCCTGGGTATGGGGACACCATAAAAGTTCACTGTGGTTCCTGATATTGTGGGATTATCTCCTGCTGCACCCATTTGGAAGGTGAGGAAGTCAAATTGCATTCCTTACCACAATTGCTAATCAAGCCAGAGAAGGCTGTTAAGGGCAACGCATTATGATATGAAGGAGCCTTAGCAAACAGATTGTTTCCTTGCCCTTTTTCTGGACCAGCTGCACGGAGCATTTTGAAAAGTTTTACTTCCCTTTTGTTGATCACAACTTGTTATGTTAATTCATTTCTTCTTCTTTTTTTAATCTCTAAACTAAAATATATATACTGTAACTCATAGCTTTTCTAAACGATTGCCCCTTTAAAATACAGCTTCTTTTCTCTTCCCTTTGCAGGTTTCTTTGGGAGATAAGGCAAAAAGTAAAGGCATATTTTACAGAGCGCTTCAAAACTGTCCCTGGGCAAAAGTAGGTTTCATTACTTTGTAATAATGATACAATCTCCCCCCCCCCACCCCTCCGAAAAAACCCTAGCATTTTTATGCTTCATTGATTTTAAGGTCTTCATGGTAACCACCCAGAAGTTTCAAAAACCATTGTATTAATAACATTAATAATGTGTTAAAGTATATTATGAATTTAAAATAGTAAGGAGTAGAAATTATGGGGAGTTCAAAATATATTCCCAGGATTCAGGGGTGGGTTTCTGCTGGCATTACTGCTGGCTCGGTGCTCCGTGCGCATGTACAGTTGCCTTTAAATAGGTCTGCACATGTGCAGAACATTAAAAATGTCAAAAAAACATGCAGCGGCGACCAGGGAACCAGTTGGCGTGTGTGATGAGCCTGATATTCCTACTGGTTTGGTCACCATTTCCACCAGTGGTTCGCCTGAACCAGTGCGAACTGGTGGCAAACCACATCTGCCGGGATTGATTAAATATTGTTAATAATCGGTGTTATTAGCAGCCCTACACATTTAGGACATTGAAGTTATGGTGGAATAATGAGTAATTTTTAAAATTATTAAATGATATTACTTAATAGGGGATAATAATTATAGGGCAAAAAGAAATGTTATTTATATTTAAATGAACTATTGGAACAATGATAAAGGATTATGGAAAGAGACAAATGTTGTTGAAGTTGGAAGATTTGAAGTATGTATATTTATTTGTATTATTACTATTGTTCAAGTGGCTTAAACTTTTGACCTAGTCAATGTACTGTCCATAAAATATGTTTATACTGGGAAAAATATTTTAAAATGTTTGATAAATCATTGTTGTTCTATACTTGACTTATCATAGCACTGAGGTGAGTTGATAATTTTTTATTGACCTCTGCATAGGTATTATATATGGATGCAATGGAATATTTTCCAGATGATCTGCAAGAGATCCTCGATCTAATGGCTGAGAAAGAACTGCGAGTACGGGTACCAATAGAAGAATTGGAGCTGCTGCTTGAAGATTGAAGAAAGATATGAAGACAAATGATCAGTGTGTTGGTTTAATGAGCCTTCAATATAGCTAGGGAGAAAATGTTTGTGACTAATTTAGTATCTGTAAAAATGTAGAGATTTAAGAGTTTTATTTTTTTATCCAAATATGTATTCCGTTAAGTGCAGGTATGGGTAAGGCTTTTAAGTAATACTCATAACTGCCTCATTACTAAAAAATATTAGTCCAGATAAATAAGCCAAATTCATCTAGGATAAAGTACAGTTGAATGAGAAGTTGTTTGCTTCCAGTTGATTCAAATTTTATAGATGAATGTTTATTCAAGATTGAAATACCTTGGAATTGTACAGATTGTTTAAGCTTGTAGAAATATGCAGCAATTTGACAGTTTAGAAGAAATCTTTAATTAATGAACACACCTATAACTGAATTTTTATCAGTTTATTGTGACCCAAGGCAGGGAAATGTAAACATCTTTGTAAACATAATTATAAAAGTTATGTTGGAATGTGGACTCTTTTAAAATGTTTTGTGTTTTGATTTGTCCTTTGTTACTGTATTGAAATTTATTGTTCATTGACCTACAAGAATAAAAAATGGATTTTCCAAAAATACTATGGAACTGTTGCAATTAGTTTATGTAGGCTGTTGCTGAAATAGTTTGAAATAACAATTAAAACAAAGCATGCATATGGATTCTAACATTTAAAGCTTTACTGTTTACAATACTGTTTATATATGTCTTCTTTAGTTAATTTTTACAGGTTTTAAAAAACTAGAAGTGTAGCAAACCTAATCCCAATGGGAGAAAATTCTAAAACTTTGTAGGGGAGACCGCTTGGAATACAATCACTTATATTGCACTGATTAGTGCTTTCATTCAGCGTCCGGGCACTGCTGATGTGAGGTTATAGTTTATATTGAAGCAGTGTTTGTCTGTGGTGGTGTGGAGTTGTGGTGGCAGTGATTAAAATGCATTATTGCATGCCAACTCTGCCCACGGCCAAGAGATTGATCCTTACAGGTTCATGATTGATTCATCTTTCTGTGGTTGGTAAAATGAGGACCCTGATTGCGCTTTTAGATTCAGCTTAGCCAGAGAGCATTTTTAATTTAAAGCAGCATCTGGTGTAGTTAAAGAGATAGTAGGGTTGATAAGCCATACTTGTTGTAGTACAAGTATGGATGTCCCATACAGAGGCTGAAGGTTGAACAAAGTCACCATATTAGTTAGCGGGTTGGGAGAAATGGAAAGGTTTTGCCACTGCCTCCTGAGGGTGAATGAGTGATCGGCCCAAGGCCACCCAGCTGGCTTAATTTCCAATGGAGGACCAGAGGACACACACACACACACACTCTCACTCACTCACTTTCCCTCACTTTCTCTCTAAGAAAAATATTTAAAAGTTAAGTTTTCCAGAAAAATGAAATCTCTCACATTTTGGGCTACTGATTTCTTGTTTCCAAGTAAGATGAGAGAAGCACCATGTGGTTCAAGATTAGGGAAATCCAAAAATAAGAGTTAATTTGAAATTAATCTTCAATTACAGCTTTCAGCTCAGTGAATAATTGAGGGCGGCTCCAGCCAGCCTCTTTTACCACTGTATAGGTGCTTGTTTGTCCAATACATGAATGGTGAGCAATGCCAAGTCTTCCCTGATTTTGTACAGAGGCTCTGGCCCCTTCAACAACAAGCCTGGGAACTCTCTTTTTTTAAAGTCATATATCACTCGAGTTCAATGGTAAACTTTCCCATGCTATTGGAGTCACAGTAGAAATTTCATACACCCAGGCACTGAAACAACTCTGCTTTGAATCTACTAAAACTTATGAGTATATTTTAGATTTATAACCACAATAAAATACAGTGATTGTTCACTGTATTGAAAAGAGGAACAAACTGAAACTTTTGGTTAATTATTCATTATCCTGAGAAACAATTTCTGCAAGGTACAATTAAAGCTAACTTGCATGTTGTTGATAGTTGATCTGGTGAAAATATTCAGTCAGGCTGTTAATGAGATCCAGTCATAACACTAACAGGGCCACAGAAAAGCCAAAATAGTATTCCCAGAGATGTTATTTGGTGGGAAAGGGAGTTTGTTTCACCCACTAAGGGTTTTTTTGTAAAGAGGGTTCTAGAAAGTACACTCTTATGAGCATTTTATCTGCTTGGAAAAGTGCTGGCATGATATATTATCTGGGCTTTTTGACTTGTAAATAATTCATAAAACCAATCAAACACTTACATTCACATTAAACTCAAGTTCAGAAATGCATTTGGCACCTATAAATAATTTGGGCTACACATCAAAATGAAACTGCCAGTTAAACAGTTCAATCTGTTCAGCTGTATTCACAGCCAAAGAAACTTGAGCACTGAAGAAATCTCTGGCATTTGACCCACTTACACTCGTTTAAACTTGCAATGTAGATATCAGCCTATACATCTGCTACGAATATATGCAAACAAGCTATTTTTTTAACTATTTACCAAGCCCCTACCCCTGCAATTTTTTAGAAAGCAAATTAGTGCGATTGCTTCCATCATGACCTCATTTTCCCAGGCACAATACCCCTAGATAAGGCTATTTTAAAATAAATCACAGGCCTACAATCACTTGCTGTCTTTAAAGCATGGCTGTGGGGCACCTAGATTTTCCTGGCAAGATAAAGAAATTTATAGCAAGCCAGTTTTTCTTTTACAAAAGTGGAGACCCTAAAGGTGGGTTAAGCAGATATTCTAGGAATATCCAAGTGGGCATCAATAGGCACCATACTTACCTACCTTTGTACTAGAAAAAAGCTGTGGACAGGAAGCCCACAATCAAATTTGATCTGAAATCGAATTGGCAAGAAAAAGGGCATCTATTTATGACTGTTTACAATACTCTACTGGCAATATTTATTTCTGGTCCCCATATTGACATAGGCTGCCTTGTTGAGCTTGACATAATATGAAAGCAACATTGGTCATACATGGTTTAAATCATTCATGTTAGCCGTGAGAATTCCCCCTCAGGCTTACAACATTCTTCATTCAGAAACAGAGGGCATCTGTTATATTTTATCTGCTGTATGACAGGGACACGAAAATTACCTCAATTGTTTTGAATAATACATACATAACATTGGTGCGCTGAACAGCCTGCTACACTTTCATTTTAGTTTTCAACCTGCTTTTTTACATTGCCTAAGGGAGAAAAGAACTCTTTGTCAATGATACCCACTACCATCAGCAACAGAGAATTGAACTACCAAAGATTTACTGCTCATCTAAAGCAGAATAATTCTACCTGGTGAATTTCTGCTGTTGTATTATAAAATCCATTCCAAGCAAGCGTGGTAAAGTAGGAAACAGATTTAAGGCTACCACTCTCAGTGAAAAAAATCAGATTATACAGCCCTGTATTTGGAAAGGGCCCTGGGCAAGTTTGTGCATTGCTTAACTACTAGCAAATCTTTTAAATACCAAAACGAATAAGCAGAATTGATACCAACACAAATTCCATTTATATCTTGAAGTAAAGGACAGATTTTTCATTCCTTGCTTCATTAAATCCATGAAGCTTCTTTTGGAGCATCCCAAGCATAATGCAAAAAACATCATTTTAATGGTATGTAAGAACCTCCCAATATTGAATTTGTCCTGCCAGTTTCTCATTGGTAAAATGGAAATGCATGCTAAGCACTAGAACGGGTGGACAATTTTCCCAAGGGGCCACATGAGAAACTGGCTGAACCAATGTAACCTGACTTGATGTCCTCAAACTCCCTCACCTCAATTCCTCAAGTTGCTCTAGGCAAAGAGTGAGCACTGTGTTGGCGTAGAAAGCACTTTCTCCTTGCCCTCCGATGGTTGCCAGGTGACTGAAGGAGCGCATGGTGACTGTGCACTGCTGAATCTGACTTGGCTTCTTTTGCTCTCTGAGGTACACGTTACATTTGATTTCTAATTTCTGATTGGCCTCATGTAGGTCAGAGAGGAAGAGCTAAGGGGCTGGATGTAGCCTGGGGGTCATAAATGCCCAGCTCTGTATTAAAATAAAACTTTATGAACTGAGCTGGGAGTTTAATCAGAATATCTCATTTAAAGATAGAATGGATGTTTAATTTTCCATAATTAAATTTATTTCCATAATTTTACATTTCCTTGTCAAATTTGGAAAACGTTCTCATATTTAATGGCTACTTTCACTTCTTTGAACAAATTGTGATTACCTTACTTGCATGAACTGAATCAGTCGGGGTGATGTCCCATTGTCTGGAGGCCGTGCGGGTCTGGATGGGCCGCAACAAACTCAGACTCAACCCTGCCAAGACAGAGTGGCTGTGGTTTCCGTCCTCCCGGTTTAGCCAGATAATTCCATCTCTGGCCATAGG
>JAPKID020000500.1:0-17854 GCA_026931265.2 Tropidonophis doriae | reverse complement strand
GCCTTTAAACCGGGGAGGTGTTTCTATGGGGACGAGGGGCGCTGGCTGTGGGGCTCGTGTGACTTGGGTGTGGGGAGGCCCGACGCCCTTTTCCCCGCGTTCGCTTCGCCGGTTGTCGCTTCAGAGGCGCTCAAAAGCCTCCCTCGCGCCGCTGCTGGCCTGGTAATCCTCCGTCTGGCCGCCGCCGCCTCTCCTTTCGTTGCATGCCCTCGTGGAGCCCGGCGCCCAATGGCGGGAGGCGACCCCGCGTTAGGGTCGTTGTGGTAGAAGTGTTCCTCGCCGGTTTTTTTTTTTTTAATTTGCCTCCCGTTGCAATATAGCGCCTCAGTTGCAAAGGAAGAGCCGCCTTCTCTCTCTCTCTCTCTCTCTCTCTCTCTCCCCCCCCCTCTCTCTTTTAACGTATCCCGGCCAGAATGTCTTAACGGCTCCGCGAGAGGCGTCTTTCCTTCCTTTTGGGACAACCCTGACAGGTGCTGAGGAGGAGGAGGAGGAGGACTTGGGAGGGAAACGAGTAGCGCCGACGGTTCCTTTTGGGGGAACTATGAGCCAAGGGGTAGTGAGCCCTGTTGGTAAGTGGTGGTGGTGTTAGTTGCGAAGGCTGTCAGACCCATCACGACCCCATAGACAAGGTTTCTCCAAGGGTTGGACTAGAAGACCTCCAAGGTCCCCTCCAACTCTGTTGTTCTATTCTATCCTACCCTACCTATCCTATCCATTGAATCTCACGCCTACTGCTTCCGTGACGCCATCCAGCCACCTCATTCTCTGTCTTTCCCTTTTTCTTTTGCCCTCAGTCTTTCCCAGCATGGGGCTCTTCTCCAGGTAGTCCTTCCTTCTCGTTAGGTGGCCAAAGTATTTGAGTTTCCTCTTCAGGATCTGGCCTTCTAAAGAGCAGTCAGGGTGGATCTCCTCTAGGACTGACCCGTTTGATCGCCTTGCAGTCCAAGGGACTCGCAGGAGTCTTCTCCAGCACCAGAGTTCAAAGTGCTCAATTTTGGCGCTCAGCCTTCCTTCCAACTTTCAAAGCCATATATTGCAACTGGGAAAACCATAGCCCTAACTATATGCACTTTTGTTGGCAGGGTAATGTCTCTGCTTTTTTAGTGTGCTGTTTAGATTTGCCATAGCTTTCCATTGCCAGACTCCTGAATGCAAAATAACATCATAACTATGTAGTATGAAGGGCTTGCAGGACCGACGTCACGTGTAACATGTTTGCATTGGTGCAATAGGATTGGGTGTTTGTTAATATGATTTATTGGGTGAAGGATTTTCTGTCTTCACTGTGACTTGTATTGTGTTGAGGAGAGTGCACTGAGGGAGGTCAAGCAATCTCAGTGTACGTATGTTGTGCACTGTCAAATAAATAATAATAATAATTAATTATTATTATTATCCTCCCCATGAGCAAGCATCTTTTAATTTCTTGGCTGTAGGGTGGTAGGTATATCGGATGCTAATCCGGATGCTAATTCCCATATACTCCAATGTTGGAGTATATGGGAAATCTGTTTTGGGTATCTTCTTTTGCCTCGTGTTGGTGAAAGGAAGAGGTTGGATACCCAGGAGACTGTCCCATACCATCTTTTTGATGAAACGTGTCTTGCAAGTTAACTTGCGGATCTCAGACCTCTACTTCTATCTCTGAAGTTTTTAGAACCCCTTTTTTTAGAAGGCTTTAGAACCCCGTGGGTACAAAAAAAGAAAAAAAGAACTGTGTTCCTTTGAAATGTTAGTTGTTCTTTGAGGTGGCATGATGTCCATTACTGTGTTCTAAAGATCGGGTTTTAATGTGAGGCAAATTCAACATTTATTAAGGTTTTTGCGCTTCACTCCCAGATGCATTCTTCTTCCTTTATAGTAATTGCACTAAAATTGCAATTAATACTAACTAAAATAGAAAGTGCAGCAAATGAAGAAAGAAAACAAAAAATGTAGTAACAAAAAAAATATAAAGGAATGACTTCCTTTATCACAAGTATAAACAGTTTTAGTAGCTTATCATCTTATCTTCAAATACAATAAATGATTTCTTCTTCCTATAGCCTATCTCTTTAAAAGAAATCCTTAAATCTTATTATTTACTTTCTGAGGACTAGAAAAAACGTTTCAAAGAGTTTTACAGTTTATTTTATATGATTTAATTAGCAAACCTATATGTATTTATGGTTTGCTTCTTTCTATTGAGCAACGTGGCTCATTGGAGAAAGTGATCTGGCTGTACTTGTTACATAAACATTTCCTGAATTTTGATGACACACCTGCATATCATAATTTAGATTTCGTAGATTGATATACGGAAACATAATCTTTTCCTATTGTCTAATGTTTTTCAATGGAAAATGAAAAGTGGAAATATATTCTGAAAATAAAATAGACGCTCCCTGTTACATAAGTGTTAACAATTTTTTTCTGATTTAATTTGAAAAAATGATATGATCACGTCAGCATGTTTTGTTTAAGTAGGTGTCGTAAGCTATAAAAAACATTGGCTGGCAATTCTGGAAGTTTAGTTCTAACATGCAGGGAAGACACCAGGTTAGGCCTGGATGTTAAGCTTGCATTTATATGTTGGATCAGTATTTGAAATTAAAAACCAGATGTCTGTTGTTGGTTCCCTTGAATATTGATTGGTTCCTGTATCTTATATTTCTTGGGAAAAGCATGGGTTGTCCCAGTCTTCTGCTGGTAGTACCACCTTTTATTCAGGCACGGGTAAATTTTCTGCCTCCTGTGTTGTAGCTGTTGCCTTAAACATTTTATTAGTCTTTAGTCACACACTCCTTGGGAATGGTTTGGACATGTTAATCACAACAGCCCATTAAATAGAAATGCCAGTGCATTATTTCTTGTTGTTTAGCTTGGGATTGCATGTGCCATATCATTACTTCAGAAATTATCATTGTCAGTTTAAACTGATAGGGACAACTAGTCAGTTATCTTAAGGGAGCTCGGAAACAACTCAGAAATCGGTCCCTATTCACAGAGAAAATTCATAATTTGTTTCTTGTGGTTCTTGAGAAATACTGCATGAATTTCAATAGCAATTCTCAATCTTCCTTTTTATTTGTTTATTATGCACAAAGAATGCAAAAATTGGGAGAAAATAACCTTTGAGGGCTCTTAATAACTACATTAGCAGAATATACAATAGATGATTTTGGGTTCATTGCATGGCAACCTGTTCTTTTCTCTTTGTTCTAAACAAACGCTGAAGGTTGAAATTGAAAGTGACATTTGACAAATAGACTCCCATGCTGTCTAAAGGGATACCTGTACTATGGTGACAAGGAATGGGGCTAGACAAGTGTCTGCCTGGAGCTCAACAAGAAGCTTGCATTGCCCACTTTAGCAATCTGAGATTCTCTGGGTACTGTTTCAGAAATATTTGTAATGTGGTTCAATCCCAAACTGATATATATTTAAGGTGCAGCTAACATATTAAATACATTCTATCACAATTGAGGGGGGGGTATGGGACTGCTATAAATAGACATCAAAGACTTTGTGATATGTGTGTATGTGTTCAGCCAGTTTCTGCTCCCATTCATAGCAACAATGTCCAGTGTAGAAACTAACTTGCATTCAGCTGCTCTGAGTTTAATACTTTAATGGAAACATATCAGATGACAGCAAATTGGTTCATGACGGCTGAGGCACCCATTTGTTCTGTTGCATTCTCTCTTAAGATGATTTTCTGCTTTTGTGAGGGCTGTACTCATACTGTCAATATAATTCTCATCACAAAGTATTACTCTTTTGTAGTTATTTCTAAATCAAGCTAAGTCCTAAAATATTGCCTGCCTTAAGGAGTATTGCCCTTACCGCTCAGTAGTATTAAAACCCAAGCATAAACATTATGCTTTGGTTTCTGTTAAAAGCTTGTTGCACTTATGGACCACATTGTTCATTTCTGTGCAGTTTTGGCTGCTTCACCTCAGAAAGAATATAGGCTCAGAGAAGGACAACAAAGATGATCAAGGGACTGGAAGTGCTTACTTATGAAGAAAGATTGTGGCATTTGAGGATTTTTAGATTAGAAGAAGGTGAATGAGAGAGGACATGACTGAAATTATGCATGGTATGAATAAAATCAACAAGGAGCAGCTATTTCTCCTCTTCCCAAAACATTAGAACCAGAGGTCACCCAATGAGAGTGAATTTTGGCATGATTAAAGCAGCCAAAAGGAAATCTTTTCTAAGACACCTAACCAATTTCAGAATTTTCTTACCATGAATTGTCTGTGCTGCTGGCTGCCAGGTTGGGTAGCTTCAAAAGAAAAGGTTGGACAAATTCATGGGAATCAATGACTAATAGTTTTGATGGCAGAGGAACTGTGTCTGAAGGCCATTTATTAGGGGCTACTGGGTTTCCATGTGTTGTTACCTGACCACTGCTAGACTAGATGGGCCAGGGGTTTGATCCGCTGCTTATGTTGTTTTATTTAAAAAAACTCAGTATCGCTTCTACTAGCTCAGGACTTTTCCCTTTTTAAATTTGCCATACTAATCTGATAATCCTTCCATATGTCTCCAGGCATTTGTTCCTTGCCAGAAAGATTGACCACAAAGAATCGCCAAGATAGCTGGCTCGGGAAGAAAACGTCACACCCCTGACCCAGAGTCTGTCACCGACCCCGGTGGGCTGTTTGTCTCCTCCAAACAGCTGAAAATGTCCAGCAGTGCCAGTGTCCCTGGTCAGAGGAGAACAGCTCGGGGAGTAGATGATGCAACTAATAAGAAGAAGCAAAAGGATCGGGCCAATCAGGAAAGTAAGGAAGGCGAGAAACCAGCTGGCAGTGACTCAAAGAAAGGTACAGATTTAAGCTATAGGTATCAGTGCATTTATAAATTTAATGGCATGTATTATTGAGACCTGACTGCAAGGGAGGGATTGGTACTTTCTAAAATGTGCCCAGCTGGGTTTCAGGTGTGGCATCAACTCAGACTCCTGGTGAGGAGTTGTGCTGATTGTCATCCAAGAGTCTCTTCAGGCTTTAGGGGTGCTCCACAGGTTGCCAGATGGGAGACCCTTTTCATTAATTTGGCCTCCTGGAGTCAGTTGAGATTGTTGTTAGTTCTCTAGACTTCTGTGGACTTTAATTTGCCTTCTTGAGAGTTGTGGTTCGTAGGCTGCTCAAGACTTCATGACTGTCATTACAACCATGAGCCTATCCCAGCTTATCCAGAGCCCATCACAGGTATGATCTGGTTTCCTGTCCAAGCAATGGCAATATGATATGGAATTGAGGGAACTCTTAGTGTCTCCCTTTGTCATGGTCAGGTATGCCTTGATTACCCTGGGATTCTCCAGCGCCATTGCACACCTCAGGGAGGCAGTCTGTCCTCAGCACTGTTGGATCCTGAGGAGTTTCAGAGGGGCCTAACTAATTAAAACTGCCCAGGGAGTGTCATGCAAGTGGGTTCTAGTGGTGGTGAATTCCTTGGATAGGAGACTTGTTTCTTTGCCTCTTAAGGAGGACTTGCTTTACCTCTCTTCAAGTAGCCATCGCTGGAACCCAGCACACTGGACAACTTTTCCCTACCCCATTTCCCTCATAATAAGACCCAATTGGAAAAATAAGCCCTAACATGATTTGTCAGGATGCTCATAATATAAACCCTATCCAAAAATAAGACCCAGTTAAGATCATTAATCAGACAGATGCATTTAATACTATATTTCCCAAGGCCTAACCAGAAAATAAGCCCTAATGCGTCTTTTGGAGCAAAAATTAATATAAGACCCAAGTCTTATTTTCAGGGAAACACAGTAGTTTCAAACCTTTCCCTTTTTAGAGAAGGTAGTCAGGCAATACATTCAAAGAATGCAGAAAGAAGTAGACATGAAACCGCTGGGTAAGCTCATGCATTTCCATGAGCTGAGGTATCATCAGTATGATGATGAAATCCAGTTATACATCTGCTCTTGGCAAATTAAGCATCGTTGTTGATGTTTGTGGAGATTCTCAAGTCATTCAGGTCATGGTTGTCCCAGAGGTGCTTTTCAAAAGGCAATTGTTTTTTCCTTGAAGGCATTTCATTTCTCATCCAAGAACTGAAGCAGCTTCTTGGATGAGAAGTGAAACGTCTTCAAGGAAAGAACAAAGTCCAGTTGCCTTTTGAAAAAGCACTTTTGGATTGCTGTTGATGTGTTATTTCTGTGCCTGCAATGAGGGAACAACTGGATTTAACTGAACTCTGGCAAGAGTGGCTCTGTGTTTTGGGTTTAAGGTTCTGAGGCTCTGCCATCTTGGTAGTGGATGGAGTTGGACTGCCCCATTTCAACTCCATCCTGGTGTGCATCTTGGGGTGTGTGATTGTCCTCCTGCACTCAAGACTCCCCTCTCAAAGAGCTTGTGGTAGTGGCACCCATTTATGAATCAAGAATCTCTACTCACAGCAAATGATACTCTGATGGATTACTATAATAGACTACATAAGGCTGCCCCTGAAGTGTAATCAGAAGTTTCCACAAAATGCAATGGTGTTTCCCTAGAGCAGCACATGTTACATCTCTGCTTTGCAAGCTGCATTGGTCACCTGTTTACTTCTGGGTCAGTTGGGGGTTCTGGTTTTGGCTTTTAAAGCCCTGCATGACATGGGGCCAGGTTATTTGAGGAGCCACTTCTTTCCGGTTACATCTGGCCACCCCACCAGCTTCAACAGAACAGAAGTGTTGTGGGTCCTGCCTGTGAAGGAGTTACATCTGACAGGACTCAGCAGGTGAGCCTTTTTCTGCCAAGGCATAGCCCTGTGGAATATCATATCTCCCCATAGGTGATATTGACCACGTCTATCAGCCTTCCAGAAATCCCCTAAAACTTGGTTGTGTCAACAGGCTTGGGAATTGCATGGGAACAGTAATTAGATTTGATGGCTTTATTATTTATAAACTGATGCTCTGTCTTAGCCTTTTATAATAATTTTGTGTACTTTCGACTGTTTGCAAAATAGTTTATTGTTGTTTTACATGCTGCCCAAAGTCACATTGCATGTGACAGGTGACCAAAAAGGAAGGGGGGGGGGTTCTTTGCTGGTATTAGTCATATAGAACCAGTGTCTCAAAAATACAAATGTACCTGGTGATTAGGGCTGGAAAAAATAGTTTTAATTTTCATTCCTCAGATATCACTATTACTTTTGCACACTTATAAAATAAAGTTATAATGGAATTTATGTGCTTTAACCTTAGGGTGATTTATGAGTCACCTATTTATGAGTTTACATGTGCAAACCAGACCATTTTGATTTTCTTAACAAACTGGCAAAAAAATATCCTGACTTAGCACTGAATCTGAAGCAGGCCAGATATGTTATGGAAAATCCAAGCATGTTGTTTCCAAAAACTGAAGTTGGATTTCATGAAGAAAATATATACCATAGTATTACCATGAATTGATTGATCAAGAATCACTACATTGGTCATATTATTGCCAATGTCCAACATTGGAACAAAAAGGAAATCACCCCAAATCACTGTTAAACGTATCATTTAAGACAGACTTTTCAATCTGGTTATAACTAGTACTGAGAATTCTGAAAATTGAAGCCTGCATATCTGGAGGGCATCTACATTAAGGTAAAGGTGAAAAAAATGTGTGAAAGAATAGCTAATCTATGTTGTGTGAAATTGAATATGGAAATGTAAAAACAGAGGGAGAGTGCTAGAGGATGCTGTATTTGTCAAAAAAACCAACAACCCACAAATCCTCTCTTTTCCTATGAAAGTTAATTTGGAAGAAAGATTGCAAGCGGGCCAGTGAGGCTGTTCCCCACCACACATGAATGTTTTCCTCCCTCTTGGTTTATTTTTGCATTTTGTTTTGGGCAGTGGTCAGGGAGGGATCCACTTACAAATAAAGCTGTGCACCACACCATGTCATAAAAATGTTTTTAATGGCAGAAAGCATTATTGGAAATAGACATTTTGCTTGAGCTAGAAGTCACAACATGTTAGTGTCACAGTTAATTCATTGTAATTAAATAATCTTATTTTTCAAAACAAAAGCAGGTGATCAGGAAGTCTGCCAAGGAAGGTATTGGATGCTACATACACGCACAATTTAGAGCAATTTTAGACAAGAAACAGAGAGGCAGGCATTTGTTTGTTTGTTTATTGCATAAAAGTAAGTGACATCTAATGGATCTCACTTCTTAGTAGATTAGTAGACCACAGAGTCCACACCCTTGGTTTTACATCTTGTCTGATTTGTTAAAAAAAAAGTGTGTTGCTTTTCTTACCTTCCTTTTGATCTGTGCAAGTCCCTTATTGAGGCAGCAATGAATAGTTCTGTGAAAGTATTCTGGTTTAAATGTAAATTGTAATATACGAATGCCCTGCTTCAAAGTTAGAAAAATCTTTTGTTCACATGGTTGGTAGCAAAACAGCACACCTGTATTTGTTTGATCACCAGAGACTTTTGCTAGCCTGAATCTAGTAGAGCCCCATTGGCACAGGGAATCTGTGGATGGTAAGTCAGAAGTATGCATAACTCGGTGAAGCTCAGTAAGCCACCTACTTTGTTTTCATGTGTTTTCTTAACATCTTATTTCTCTGACATAAGGATTAACTCCCTAACAGTCTCTACAACATTAACAGCCTGGAAAGCGGCAAAAAATGCATGAAAAAGAAATGGGGATTTGTAATCATAAACATAAAGCTTTGTCCCTGCTTGATTAAGATGGGGACGATCCTATTGCTGATTCCCATAAACTATGGAAAGCATGTTCTAAGACCAGCTAAGGGCAAGGGGACATGAATCCACAAGAGAACCTGAACCCTGTCCTTTCTCAACCGTGGATTATTTCCCATGGGATATTATTCAGGGGATCTATCTTTTTCCGCATCAAAACTTGGGTGTGATTGAATCAGGGTGCCACACTTTCTTGACAGATTCCATCTTTACATGATTTGAGCCAATGGCTAAGTAAATATTTATTATTTTGGGTCAGTGTTCGAAGTGTTTCGCATACATGATTTCTATAACCCCCACAGTCCTGTCTGGTGTTGACCTTTAAGCAGTCCCTTCCATTGGAGGCTGGAAAGGAAGAGTCAACATGACTAGAAATCTATCATGCGCTCTGGCACAAAGGAGGTAGTATTTGCTGTCATTACCACGATTCCTAGAAAAGCCACCTAAAGGCATGACCATGATCAGTAGCTAATCAAATATGAGATAAAATTAGGAAAGTGATTTTCTAAAGACCTCTAGTAAGTTTTTAGCTGTTCTATGAGATGGGCTGCAAAGGTTCACAAGGGTCGCTTGGCCATTGAGTTGCAATAATTCCAATAAATGGTTTAATGCACTGTTATTGAACATTAGCTTTTACTTTTTTCTGTGAAGTTTTATGTAATTCCCATTGTAGCATTCTGTGTGGCAATATTAATTATTGATCAAAATGCATCTTGTGTACCATGTCACTAATTATCTAGATTCTGTTTTGTGTTCCGTTTTTCCTATTTGGGGAAGTTTGCTGTTAATTTATCACTCACAAATGAGAGATTGACATTGTCTGTTTCCTAGACTTGCAGCTGGAATGGAAGCAGAATGCTGATGAGGTTATTGTGAAACTGAATTTGGGCAGCAGGAACCCAAAAGTGGAAGAAGTGGATTCGTCTTTCACAGACACCAATTGTGTCATCAAGTTACCTGGTATTAATACAGACTTTGCTTCCTTATTCATAGATTTCTTAATTAGCATGAAAAGAAGAAATAACTTCTCCTTTAAAAAAAAAACCTTTTTAAATTCAGTTTAAATGTTTCAAGTTATTTCCAGCAGCAGTAAATAAATGAAAAACGCTTTCCCTAAGAAGGCAAAATGGGAGAGCAGCTTAATGCACTTGATGTGGGCTCATGCAAAGCACTTGGGATTCCCAACTTTCCCAGAGAGAGAAAGGCCATTGTCTAGCTCTTCCTGCAGTGTATGTCTAAAATTTAGATATTAATGAATTATGGAAAAACTAGTAGGAAACGTCACGGAAAATAAGCAGTTATGAAAAGGAGCTTTTACAACTTTTCTGAATAATATTTCTTTATTATACAAAGCTCTGTGTAAAGTGGATGGAGATTGCCTAGAATCATTGTTGCACACTACAGTGGTACCTTGGTACTCCCCTGTTTGGAAACTCATTGAATTTGGTAGTCAACGCATTTTGACGTAAACATTTTGTGCCTGTATTCATTCTTTGGTACTCAACACGCAAGCTTGACCTTGTTGGTGTGAGCTGCCTTGTGATTCACGACGTTATTCCCCAGGGGAAAAATTTGTTTGGCACTCATCATTTTTAGTGCTTATAGCGCCTCCTGGAACCAATTCAGAAGGAGTACCGAAGTATCAATGTATATATGGCAGGGATATTGATAGCTGGCTAGAACAGCGGCCACTAACCTGAAGCCCTTGGGCTCCATCTGCTCTTTGAAAGCTGCAGTTGCAGCCAACTTGTGACTTTGAATGTGATAGAAGCAGGAAATGGAAATTATTCATATGAGTTGATTGATTATATGCCATCAGGTTGCTATTGATTTTTAGCAACCACGTGGGTAGATTTTCTCCAGAAGGATCTGTTCCAATCTGATTCTTCAGATCTTCTAACGATGCATGCATCACTACTGTTATTGAATCCATGTTATTTGTCAGTGAACATCCTTTTCTTTCTCTTTTCACCTTTCCCATCGTTATACATTTCTCCGGAAAGCTAGGTCTTTGCATAATGTGTCTGAAGTATGGTATAGTGTTTTTATTACCTACCTACCTAGCTGTAACTTAATTTAAATACACTTTTCATCCTGGCCCCGTTTACTTCTTTGCCTTTTTTACTCATGATTCAAAAGACAATGCAACCCTCAGCTTGAGAAAGAAGAAAACCTCAATTTAAAAAAAAAAAACTTTTTGGGGCGCAGAGAAAAAACAGGAGTGAAGAAAAACCAAGGCTTTATTGTAGCCCATCATATTTTTAAGTATCTTTAAAATTAAAAGCTTAGGAGACATAACAAAGTATTTTAGTCTTTTTAGCTGCTGTTTCATAGCTGAATCCATTGAAAAATCATTTTTTTAAAAAATCCATCATCGCAAATAAAGATCAGACATCTAAACTCTCTGGAAGAAGCTGAGATGTAATAATCATCAAGCATTTTAGAAACGTAATTATGATTGTACATGATGTGAGGAACAAAACACAGCTTCTTTATGTAACCTAGCAGTTTAGCAGGTTCTTGTGAAGCTTAGTTTTTCATTCATTAAAACAGTATGCTGTTGAGACACAAAAATAAGCCTTCATAGTGCTCATTATTTTTGCTATTAACACATGCTCAGAACACAGAAAGTAGCAACTTGTCAGTGTTCAAGGAACAAAATTTATTTGGCTCAATTGTTACTATCCTTTAGAAGTTCCAGTTAACCTCTCACTCCCTCACAATATAAATAAATAGCGTTTGCCATAATATATCAGTGAAGTGTCTATGGTTCCTTTCTAATGCAAAATGGTACAATGGAGAAAGCTTGCATTTCACAAGGAGAGCAAGGCACCATCCTGTTTATTTCAGAACAAATATGATTTCATGCAGCATCTCATCAGGTCAAGGGCTAGCCAAGTGCTGACCTGCCCTGCAGTGGTGCAGGGCTGTGGTATATGTTCCTTATTCCTTAACCATCAAAGAAGAATCTTACGCCCTGTCTCCTCCTTCAGATGGCCGTCAGTGGAGCTGTGAATTCTACGAGGAGATAGAAAGTTCCTGCACCAAAGTCCAGTTCAAGAAAGGCAATATCTTACAGTTGGTGCTGCCAAAGAAGATCCCATTGCACAACTGGGCTTCACTTTCGGTAAGCTTCATCCCATTTCTCATGTTTTCTTCATGCTTTCCAGAGACCTTGAACTCAGATTGGAGTTCAGAGCAAGATTGGATCAAGACATCCCTGGGCCATCTTCTTCCCGTAGGACTGCCCTAGACATCCATCACTTGCTTTCAGGTTCAGTGGTCTCTATAGTCATTCTCTGATTAGCTGGTGTTTATATGTTTCTTGTAAGCGTGACAAACTTAGTCTGATAGGAACTTGTTGCTTGTTCAGTATATTTCCTTTTGGGTTTGATTTATTGCCCATTCCTCCCACCCACCCCCAGAAACGCCACAAAGACAGTTCAAGAGAACATCCAAAGAGGATTGCGTGTAAGGAGAATGGCAAAGAGAAGGCCCTTTCTGCTGGGGAAACGTCTGAAGAACCCCAGCTTGATAGTACTATGGAGCTAATCAGAAGCAAACGAGACCCTCCTAACCCAAAGCGAATTTTGGGGAAAAATGGCACTTTGGGAGGGAGGAACCCTATCAACCCAAGACTGCCAACTGGACCTGGTACCAAGGCAGTGTGTGTCAAAGCCAGTTTGTCTGAGGAGGAAAGGAACAGCAGAAGCATGGGGAACGCTGGGCTATCTGGAATAACTGACCATCAAAGGGCTGACCGGGTTGCTGAGGGGGCTGCCCAGTTGGACCTAAAGGTAAGAAACAAGGGATGGGTTATGTTGATTTTTTGACTCAGGATTGAGATCAAAAGCTTATCCTTGACCTTTCCCGTACATCAAAAAGGGACCTTGAGACCTTGATCTGTCAGAGGAAACGGCTTCCTCTAACAAGGAAAAATTGGGATATTTACTTAACTTGCAAACCAGCATCTGTCAGTGGATTTAGGTTGTTGTTATTGCTTAACTTGGAGAGCAGAAAAACTATTGGCAACTTTCATAGCCCTTCTGCCAACAACACTTCTTTTTATATTGGGAGAGCATAGACTGAAAATTACTATAGCCCAGATTTTCTATTTGATCTTGAAGAGAACTTCAAACTTACCTCCTTGCTTCAACATGTTTAATTGTTCTCTGGAGTTTTATCACCTTGCTTATCGAGATAGGCTTTATACAATCTTTGCCGTGCTGCAGCAGCTCTGCTTAAGAGGCGGAGCCGTGGGCCTGTTTTTGATAGTTCCATCAAAGGAAAACAAATCAGACAAATAGGGCTGGGTGGGTTGATTTCAACTCCCTGAATGAAGAACCAAAGCTTTTATACGTCATCTCACAATGTTGGATGCAACTTCCAGCAATTTAGAAAATGCTGCTGATTTGTAATTTTCAGGGGTGATACCAGGTGAAGTGTCTCTGGATTTGTGCCTGACTCTTCCTGATGTCACAGTACTTGGCAAGAGTATTGAAGAGGTTTACAATTACTTTCTTCCAGAATGGGGATAGAGTGGGGGTAGGATTTTATTGGGGGTGGGAGGTTCCAGTACCAATATTTCCATGCATCTCTTATCTGTCATCCTTCCAACCTTTTCAGCTAACCAGTAAGAGTATTTATTTGTCTGTTTTTATTTATTTATTAACTGCCCATCTCCCTCAAATAAACAAACAAACAAATATACAGAAGGTAATCATTTAATGTGTTTTATTAATAAAATTAATATTAAATCAAATTTAATTTTTGGTCTGGCTTTTCCGCTTTAGTATTACCACCTAAAGGTTAAATATAGCTTCTCCCTTTTCAAAAGGAGCCATCGTTGCCACTACTACACAATCTTTGTTTGGTATTTTGTAGCTAGTAGGCATGTTTGGGGTTTTGAAACTTTAGGGAGATAAACCTGCAGTATAATATAGCCGTTGATTGGAAAGACATATTAACATAATAACTGCTTTCATGGGCCCAGCCAGTCCCAAACCACCCCAAAAAGCAAAATGATGATAAATAACCTGCCCAAGAATTTTTCTTTTTCTGCTCGTCAGAAATTATTTTCCTAGTGGAGAAAACTCTTATGAGTAAACGAGAACTAATGCCCAAAAGTTAAAAATAAGGTAGTTCATAAGAAGGTCAAAGATAAAGGCAATTAGCAGAAAATTTGGGGGGACAAGTTGAGGCTTTTATTGGTGAAACAGTGGCTGAGGGCATCATCATGCTTACTCCAGTTAAGGATGATGCCAATTATCGGCTGTTAGCAATATTTTCTAATGAATCATATGTGTGTTGGAATCTGCTGATACATTTCAGTTTGAATGTTCTATCCTACTTCTACATTTGATTGCGGTTTTCTCCCTGCATTACCAGATTGAGGGTCAGGAGAGGGAATCAGTATGCATGGAAATGCAGCAGCCTTCAGCCTTTCCAGATGCCTTGCCCAGTCAGCGTGGGCCCTCTCCAGAGAAGACACTTCCTCAACCAGCCAGCTCCCTTGAACCTTCTCAGGGACTAGACCCTGCCTCTGCCTTCAGGGAGGGCCTCCCCTCCTCTCTGCAACCCAGAGATCCTGAGACGAGAGTCTGGTCCAAGGACAGTAATGCTTTAGCGGCTGTTAGTATTGGTGAGTAAAGAGTGAGATCCTGAATATTTCTGCAGGTACACCATGATTTCCCAACTTTGTTTAAACTGAGTTAGGGGATTAAATGGATGTCAGCTCTGTGCCCAGACAACTAGGTAGATATGTATTTTATGGATTTTAAAATATTTGAGCAGCCAACTAAGAAAGATATATGCTTTCTGTTATTAGAGAGAGACTCTGCCGGTAGAGGAGGAGATAGTACAAGATGGACCAAAACAGTGGTGGGTTGCAGGTAGTACGCCCTGGTACAGGCGTACCAGAGCCTGCCTGGAGCAGGCTCTGGTACAGTGCTCCGGAGGGTCCTTCCTGCCCACCCTCGTTCCTTACCTGTCCTTTAAGCCTTTGGTGCTTCCCCATACGTACATGGCGCATACAGCGCCTGCGCGACACTGCGCCAAGCAGCTGGAGTGTTGTGGAGGCTTGTGGAAGTGTTGCAGGCAGGTACGACGCATGCATGCATCTACGTAGGCAACACCGGGCCTGTTCTAACCATACCAGTTGGAACGGGATCCGGTACCCACCACTGAACCAAGAGTATGAGTTGGGAGAAGGTTCATGGTGCTGAATGTAGTTACAGAAGCTGTGGTAGAAAGTGGGCTAGGCCAAGGATCTTTGCAAGATTTCAAGACATTTTTAAAAACAGATTTTTAAGTAATTAATTTTGTATTGATTTGGAGAGTTGGAGTTGCTTTGCTGGGAGTCTAGTGGATACGTCAGCATCTGCAGGTGTTATGTTGCTAACCTGCAGGCTTAACAATTGTCTATTCTGGAAGGAGGGAAAAGTTTAGTTAAGTGCTTTGCATAGTTCTTGGGACAGCCTACCAGAATCATCTTATGTACCGTTTTGTCATATGTCGAATATAGCTTATGATGCAGATACTCTAGCCCAGTGTTTTCCAAACTTGGCCAATGGTTTAACCACTTCTGTCTTCTACAGTCTATCCTCAGAGACAGCTACTCATGTAAATTTGAATCACAAGATTATTTCTCTGGAAATTTCTCTCTAAGAGAGTCCCATTGTCATCCTTGCTTTATCTTTTTCTTGCTAGAACCAGAACCCATTGTGAATCTGACGTTTGTGAAGAATGACTCCTATGAGAAAGGAAACGACTCTATGGTGGTGCACGTTTATGTAAAGGAGATTCACAAGGAGATGTCCAGTGTACACTTTCGGGAGCAAGATTTTACACTCATGTTCCAAACAAGGTAAGGTGATTACTGGCAACAGACCAGCTCCTCTCCTTACCATAGCCAGAAGTTAACTGGAATTGTTACTGAATGAGAAAAGAATCAAAACACATAATTTATGCCACTTTTTGCAGTGATGCCAACTTTCTTCGACTTCACCAAGGCTGCAGTGCTCATTCAGTATTCAGGTGGCAAGTGAAACTCAGGTAACAAATTTGAATTATTTTTCCTTGATTAGTTATTATTTTGTTTTGCAAATATATTCTAGAGACCATCATAATATATTCTGTTTGATGCTGCTTCATAAATGGTCACCTTCTCCATTCTGTGACACAAGCACCAGCCTTTGATTATACTAACCCTGCTAAGACCTATTGATTCACCTAAGCTTGATTTTTATTGTTCTGACTCTTCGGGAAGTAACATTATTAATCTAAAGTCAGATTAATTAAACTCAGATCAACCATCTGAGATAGCGAAATTGACAGCCTTGCTTAGAGAAAAGGCATTGATTAACTTTAATGCTAATTGGAAGCTTCTGTGGACTTTGTGCACAATGGAAGAACATCAAATGATGATATATGGTTTTAACAATTACTAATATTAATAATTATTTTAAATAGATGCATTGTAACTATAAATTAAGAGTTAAGTCTAAGTTTTATTTACATTTGCTGTAAAACAAGTCAGAAGTCATTATCATTTTTTTGTATTTTTATTTATTGTTTATTTTATTACACCTCTGTCCTCTCTTTTGCTCTTTTTCTTCAATATTAGTTTTTAGTTTTAATCTTTTTGTCTTAAAATTTAGTAGCAGTATTTTTTAAAAATCTAAACGCGGTTGAAAATGTATTAATCTACACAGCCGGGAGATTTCTAGCATCTATTCCTGTTAAACAAGGTGCTTCTTATCTGTATAAAGAAATAAATACAGCAATACAGAGATCCTTTCCTCCATAATGCAGAAGTTTGTTTATTTATTTATTTATTAGATTTATTTCCCGCCCAGGGTAGCTGTAAGTTCTTTGTTCTGTCTAATTGTGTCTGATGTTCTCATTGCTTCTCCTGTTGAATTGCCTTGCAGGAACCTTATAGAACCAGATCAGTGTATATATAATTTCACTACAGCCCGGATTAACATTTGTTTGAAGAAACGACACAGCCAGCGTTGGGGCGGCCTGGAGGCTCCTGCCACACGAGGTCTGCACCTGGATTTTTAAAAATTCGCCCTGTAGGGGTTTCTTGTATGTATCAATGGGGAGTGATATCTCTTTAAGGCTGAGGATATTAAGACCAGGAATCACTGAGAAGTTTTATTTTAATATTGTTTTATTTCCATTGTTTGACCAGCTTATAGATTGGACCTGAGAAAGAACCTGGATACTTCAGAGTCTACAGGGATTTTTCTTGGTTCAATCATAGAGCGTGTTCTTCGCCCCATCCTGTTAGGCATGCATTTCACTGTGGAAAAGTTGCGCTCCAGATTGCTAAAGCCTGGGATGCACAGTATAATTACCCTTGATTCTTTCTGCTTCTAACCACAAGCCCACTTTTCCCCCTTTTTAAGGTGCAGTGGGTGGTGCAAAGGTTGCCATGCCAACCGGCCCTACCCCTCTGGATAAAAGCCAACCTGGGAATAACCAGCACCCTCTGTCCACTAAAGAAGAGGCCCGAGCAGTTGAGAAGGAAAAGCCTCGTGCAGAAGACAGTGGCCTGGATAGTGTAGCAGCTCGGACCGTAACAGACCACCTGCCTGTGAAACAGGAGCCACTCGTGCCCTCGGTGAGAACTTGTGAGGAGTGGTGGGCAGTGGTGGGTTGCAGGTGGTACACCCTGGTACGCACGTACCGGTGCCTGCCGGAAGCAGCAGCCACAGTACCGGAACGGTGCTTTGGAGAACCCGCCTGCCCTTGTTCCACACCTGTATTTAAAGGAAGCAGGCCTTCTGTGCATGCGCACACACTGTACAGTGCTTGTGTAACTCTCCGCCGAGTAGCTGGAGTGTCGCAGGCGTGGATGCGTATGCGTGCACAGTACACCTGCCCATGGTGCACGCCCGGCTCCCGTTGCAGCGTACCAGTTGCAACAGGAGCCGAAACACACTACTGTACTGGGGTATCATATTTCCCAATTCTGGTGGGGAGAATGGGAGGAAATATGGGAGTCCATTTATATGGTCGGCATCGCTCACACAGAGAGGGCCTCCTCCGGGTGCCGTCGGCTGGACAGTGCCAGCTGGCGACCCCTAGGGGGAGGGCCTTCTCTGTGATGGGCCCCACCCTCTGGAATGACCTCCCCCCAGATATTAGGA
>JAPKID020000499.1:2750-17856 GCA_026931265.2 Tropidonophis doriae | reverse complement strand
GACTTTAAGTCTGAAGCAAAGCTGGCTGGAGAAGTCTGGTAACTGAAGTCCTTCAGACTTAAAGTTGCAAAGGTTGGAGACCGCTGCAATAGAATACTGCATAATTTCAGAGGCATTAAATCTTGTCTGGGTAAGGATTTTTCTTAATTTCAGAATCATTTTTGGCATAGAATCAAATTGGCTTGAAAAAAGTGAGTGACCCCTCCCCCCTCAAAGAAGCCATTTTTAAGTATGAAAATCAGGTCTGATTGGGCTTCCAAATCCTTGATACAGTATTTAAGGGCTGCCTCTATATGTTCAGTCAGTGTCCCGACACATTTCCCCAATGTGCTGTACTTAAAGATGAAGTTAAATGACTTTTCAGTTTATCTTTATCTAATGAAAGGATAAAGTTTTGATCTTTGAATTACAAATGATGGTGTCTGTGCATTTATGCAGTGTCATTATGGAAAAATGTTGCCCTTGGTGACTGATGTCCCTGCATTCACCAAAGCAGAACTGAAACAGTCTGTATTAATTTATACTACAACATATGTACTACAAGATAGTCTAGAAAAGCTGAAACCTGTTCCTTTTTTGTTTTTGTTTTGGTTGTGCTGACAGATAGCCATCTGAAATTTATAGAAATTTAATAAATAATAATGATGATGATTCTGACTTCAAATCAGTATTAAATCCATTGGCAGAGCAGCATGATGGCCTAGAGGTGAAGATGCTCATCTCCCACTTGGAAGGTTAAGAGTTCAATTCTAGGCGGTGGCAGATGTTTCTCTATCAGGGTGTAAAGAGAAAATATGTGTTGTGAACTCTGTGTAGGTGTCAGGAAGAATATCTGGCTCAGTTGCCCCAATTCCACCCCGATTAGAGGGATTAAAGGGTCATAAAAAGAAAAAAAAATATCAATGCATGGGCAAACACCATTGATCATTGAAAATTTTCTTCTTATCATATGCATTGCTATAAATACATTTTGATAGTTTTAAAAATGTACGTTCCCAAAATTAAAATACATTTGGCTCTAATAGTACACTATTGCCTTTTGGCCATAAGGCGTCTCTAGTAAAGAAATGTATCTCCGCATATTGTCTCTCGATATCACAACATTGTCTGAGCATATTGCTCACAGAAAAATTGTCTGAGCTTATTGCTCAAGATCCTTGGGGTCAGACTTAGACATGATGTTAGGCAGATGACTCATGGGTGATTTTAAACTTTCTTTTTGAACTTTTTGAGCTGCTTTGGCTTCCTGGTCCCACCTACCCTTGTCTGGGTGAGATTTGGAGCCTTGCAAGGGTAGATAGAGCATTGAACATGCTATGGTTGTAGTCAAAATCTCCCTTTTGTAACTGCTTTGTGACCCAGGTGCAAAATTGCCACTAGAACAATAGCAAAATTCCCTTGGAAAAATAGCAGGGGAAACAGTCGTTAGCTAAGGTGGCTGGTTTTAAAATATTGGGTTGAAGTCTTATCATAGGCAGGGTGAGTTCTTGCTTCCACATTCATAGAATTTTTTGGATGTTGTCTTACACTCTTCTAGTCCTAATTGGCAGAATTGAAATGTTTTGATCTTTACAGTAGCCAATGAATAACCTGGTTTGTTTCCTTATAAAACTAAATATAAATTGTTATTGTTGTTGCTTCTACATACTTAGTTCCTGTTGATGTACAATAAGAAATCATTTACATTTTTTTAAAATAGTGAAGTATTCCTCCTTTGACTGTTTCCATGATTTTGCAATGGATGGTGGGTCTTTATTGATACATTAAAAATGGGATTTTAGTTTTACCTCAAATGAAGTTGCCAATATGAGATTTAATTTGCAGAAAGTTTCTCAGTGTGCGCTATCAAAACACAGTTCCTCATTAAGTGACTTAGTCATCTTTTATCAGCATCATCTGACTTAACATTCCTCACACACCCTTCTAGGAAGATATTTTTCTTTCTCTCTCTTTTTCTTTCACCAAGGGAGTTAACTCTTGGCAGTGCATTCCTAAGAGAAGCAACAACCCCATAATAGGCAGAAGGAAACATTTTAGAAATAAGACCATATTAGAAAAGTAATTTTTCCCTGACGTCAATGTAACACATTGATAATTTAGTGAAATTCAGATCATCCCCAAATCTTAACCAATCCACACATAGCAAAAACAAGTAGAACATCTCTGCTCAAGACCTGAAAAGAGTGGTGGATGAGCTGACACGCACGACTTAAGTTGACTGATTAAATAATACAGAAATTGGCAACCAACTAATGCCATGAGCGATATCGTCCTCAGTTGGTGGAAATGAGGGGGTGACGGGGTGTGTGTGTGTGGAATTGACAATTCCAGTGTGAAAACCGTTCTTCTGCTCATTTGGAAACCTTGAGGAGAAGCCGTTTAATTGCAACAAGATGTCTGGACTTCAGCATGGAAGAGGGAGGGAAGGTAGGACCAGGGAGAAGGAAGAACATTCTGCCAGTGGAAATTGCTTTTATCCATGCTCAACTGTTGTCATTGCAGAACCATCTTTTCACTGATTACTGCTTTGGTTCTGCAGAGATAATTAGCTTATGCAGAGCTTCCTTTCTGGTTGGCTGTGCTTAGTTATAAAAGTGTTTAGGCTTTAGAAACAAGAGTAAAAGCATATATGGCTTCCAAATATATTCATCCAGCCAGAGAAATTGAATGGGTGGCTTCTCAGAATTTCCTGAGGAAAGGAAAATTTACCAGCAATTCCTCAAGAGCAGCTCTTCTTCTTAATAGGGATAGTAACTTCTTGCTGAAAGAACCAAAATAAATCAATTACCTGTTGAGATCTTCCTTTGGGATTTAATAAAAGCGTGAGAAGTCAGAGAGGTTGCAGTTGAATGTAGAGAGGATGCTTAGGTTAATGAGGGATATTCACATTCATCTCTTGGCTGCTTAGTAATTAAATAGATGCCATACAATGCCACACTCTGCCAATGAGAATTTCTTCAAAATTGTCTTCTGCTTTGAAACAGGATTTTCTGAAAATATATATATGGGTTTTTTTGGTCTGATACTACTACTTTTGGTTTATAATTTCTTTCACTCTTCCTTGCAAAGGCTATCTGGTTCCAGTGGTGTAAACCAGATGTAACTCACTGATAAGGGGGACTATTTGTAGACCAGGATTGAAATGAGAGGTCCTTGATGCTCTCTGACCTTGGTTGTTCTCTTGCACATGTTTCATTACCCAAACTACTGTGTTTCCCCCAAAATAAGACAGTCTTATTTTATTTTGGACCCCCAAAATGAGCACTTGGCCTTATTTTCGGGGAGGTCTTATTATTTTTCAGGAGGAGTCAGCGAGTGTGGTCACCTCATGACTACTGCTGTGTTCCAATATTTTTGTGGAGGGCATATTTTCAGGGGAGGGTTTATTTTAGCTCATGAGCTCAAAAGCCCAATTGGGCTTATTATCTGGGAGGTCTTATTTTCTGGGAAACAGGGTAGGTAACATCATCAGTACTAGTGATGGTCTGTTCCAGCTGTTCCTAGAGGTTTGCCATGGCCTGCTGTTATTTGTTTCATCTCTGTGATCATGAGACATGTCATTTTTCGCCTACCTTATTAGGTTATTTTCCATCCAGCTGTGCAGTTTGTTGGAGGTTTGCATAGCTAGGGCATGTTGGCATTAGGCATTCAGGTAAGAAGAAAAGTTGTTCTTTGGTGAAAGTTTGCCTACAGGCAAATTTTTCCCATTTCCCAGTGCTGATGATGTAACTTAGTTTAGGTAATGAAACCCTGCAAGAAAACAACCAAGCTCAGAGAGTACCCAGGGTCCTTCTATTTCAGGGAATTGGAAGAAAATGTGTTGGACACCCAAGTTCTTCACAAAAGTGGCAGACTAATTAATGGTAAGGGTGAATCTAATTCCCCGTTTTCTTTGTAAAGTTTGTATATCTTCTATATGTCACTTCATATGTATGTATGTATGTATGGGGGAGAGGGGTGTTTCCTGGCAGTTCTAATCTCTTCTATAGAAGAGGTTCCATAAATCTACAGTCCCGTTTAGAACCAGCTCCAGCTCCCCCCCATGCCTGTCCACATATCATCAAGATGAAGAGCGAGAGGAGGAATTCTGGGAGCTGAAGTCCACAAGTCTTAAAGCTGTCACGTTTGAAAACCCCTGGGTTTTTTATTCTAAAGGGTTAGGGGTGCAAGGGTCTTTTAACTTGACAGCTTTAAGACTTGCATGCTTCAAATGCCAGAGTTTCTGAGCTTTCTCAGATGAATGAAGAAAAAAGCTCACCTTTCCTGTACTGCTTGTTTCCAATACACCTTAGCTTACTCCATTACATTTGTATTATCTAAACTTGCCTTTTCCATTTGGTTTTTCTACAATGCCACACTTAATAGTCTGAGATTAGAAACGTCTAAAGAAACTATCTAAAAAAGAACATATAGAAAACTACAATGCAGAGATAGGACGCAATTCCAGAGAAATAGATTCTAGCTCTTCTAATCAGAAGCTCTTGTACAGTTATTTTGTCCTTATATCCTTCAACTACTCAAAGGATATCCTTCAACTACGCAAAGAAAAAATAGAAAAGCGGCAAAATATTAGATATTTGCAAATGGAAGATGATAGCATCTGGAACTTACTTATCTAAATCAGATATGGTGCAACTTGACTCATAGTTAATTTAAAGATGCAGGAAAAAGTACATATGGTTTTCAAATACAGAAAACAGCAGACACATTGTCACTTCTTTGCAGTTCCTAGTTCAACTTTTGATTAAGCATCTACATTCCAGGATATTAACCTACTGAATCACCTTCTGTTTATTCTGTCTATCTGCTAACATTGTCCTTTGTTATTCTTATACTTAAAAAAAATTATTTGTATTAAAAAATAAGCTAAGAACAAATTCTACTACTGAAAGACTTTCTTTCAATGGTTCCACAAAGAACAGTGATATCTGAGTGTTTTATCTTTTAAAATATTTGTAGAAAAGACTGAAGCATTCTAATGAGGGCTACTTTGCCAGTTAACCAGGCTCACCATAAAGAGTACTGATACTGTTCAAAGATTTCCCAGCTGGGGCATGTAAATTGTGATTAAATTATTTTCATAGTTTTTTCCAATTGAAAGGATAGTGAAAAGGACAATATTAATATTTTCAACTGACTTCAGAGCCTTTAAATACAGTATATCAAATATTTAGTTTTTTATTGGTTTCCTACAAAAGTTAAGTTCCTGTTTTATTTGTGTAATTATGCCATGTCAAGTTTCTTATTTGACAAGTTCACACCTTTCTCTCATACTTTTTCAGTGAGAGATAGGGAAAATTTCAATTTAAAAATGAAGGTTTTCCTGAATAATTTTTAACAGTGAATGAACCAGATATATTTTAAATGAAAAAATGATTTTGTAAGGCTAGTATGTCAAAAGTATACTAAAACTAACATCAGAATACTTTTAAAAATAGTTGTCTATTTACTAGTGCTATTAATCACATTTTCAGTGAAATGGTTATTTTTCTAATAAGAGAAAAATACAGACAATGTGGAGAAAAGTGACAGAATTACAAATGCAATGTTATGTTGTATAAACTCCAAAGCTTTTAGAAGAACAATTATACAATGAATGACGTGTCTATTAGCGCCCATCTAAGATGACTGCCATAACAGGATGATATATAATGGAAGGATAAAGGGATGAGAATACAGGAATTATGGAAATTCTAGGATGTATTGAGTTTTGTATTACTAATTCTTAGATGATTAATAGTTATTAAGTATATACAAGATGTAGCATTTGATTTAGACCGTTCTTGTTCTCTATTAAAGGTAAAGGTTCCCCTTGCACATATGTGCTAGTCGTTCCCGACTCTAGGGGCCGGTGCTCATCTCTATTTCAAAGCCAAAGAGCCAGCGCTGTCCAAAGACATATCCATGGTAATGTGGCTGGCATGACTAAATGCCGAAGGCACACATAACACTGTTACCTTCCCACCAAAGGTGGTCCCTATTTTTCTACCTGCATTTTTACATGCTTTTGAACTGCTAGGTTGGCAGAAGCTGGGGCAAGTAACCAGGGCTCACTCCGTTACACGGTGCCACTGAACTGCCAACCTTTCTGATTGACAAGCTCAGCATCTTAGCCACCGTGTTCTCTATTACAACAATATAAAAATGTTAGTGATGTTAAAACAAATATAGCTGGGTATGTAGCACTTATTAATACGTGCATGCTACTCCCCCTGTCAGCAGAAAGTTTCCTAACAGGTTACTGAGATAGATGGCATAGGAATTTAAAAAACAAATAATCAAATAAAAAATAAACCTATAAGCTTGGTTCGAAATAGGAATTAATTCAAAGTACATACAGGAACTGTCAGCAGCCATATATTTAAAATAGAAATATGTCTGCACAATATACTTGAATAAAAATAGTGTTAACTGAACTAAGAAACTGCTTCTTAATAACCTCTTACTTTGTGCTTTGAATGTACCATAATGAATGATCAACATTCATTTGTACAGGAAAGTCACAGGATTTTTTATTTAATAATAAGGTTAACCTACCTTTTCATTGTTCTGTTCCTTTGTCAATACATGATATTCCCATTTTGTTTCAAAGTGGTAGTCCATATTACAAAAACTTGCTTACATTCAAGCAACATTTGCTTGTATGCAAGCAAGCAAATGACTGAAATCTGTATGGCTGGAGTGGACACATGCATACATGCATGTCCTTGTTTTGGGTATCATTGATCTATACTGCCTCATATATTTATCTACATTGACTTTTTTACCATGCCCACTGCACTGCAACTCACCTTTTGGAATAGTCGCGCATCCTGCGTCTTGCCCCCAAAGCTATTGTTCCTTAATCCCTTCGCTCCTGCCTGAGCCACTTCCTGCCATTGATATATGTTGCTCTCCCAGTTGTGCAAGTTTTCGCGTTTAATTTCTATAGTTAAGAGGTTTTTTTTAATATAAAAAAAACTAAGCTCCAAGCTTTGTGAAAGCTTCACGCCTCAAGGATTACGCACCACCCGTTTAGCAAGCCGAGGCAATAAGCACTCTGTGCATGTTCCGGGAACAGACGCTTTCATTCATTTGCTCGACCGCAGAATCCATCCACAGCAACCCTGGGCTGCCAAGAGCGTGTCCGAGAAGGGAGCAGAGCTCTCCTCGAATCAGTGAATCCCATCCCAGTCCCAAAGGGAAAGGCGATCCAGCTGCCTTAACTTTGAAGGAATGGCACTCCGCACATCCTCGGGGACCGCGTTCTCCGAAGGAGGCTTCAGCTGCAGATGTTCTCAGCCTGGGTATGAAGCAGCAGCTTTAAGACGCTGGCGAGGCGCTGGCGAGCGCTAGTGCAATCCTACCCTGCCACCTCTCCACTTTTGCCCGCCGTGGGGAGGGTTACCCTGCATCCCATCCCTCGCTACCAGCCTTCAGGTTCTGCCTTGTTTCAACCTAAGCTGCATCCATCCGACCAGATCCTCCCAGCCGCCTCCTTCCTGTCCGCTCGCGCCTAGTTATAGTTCCCAGTTTGCGGACCTGCCCTCCCTGTTTAGCAATCCCCCTGTTTCCGCTTTAGCCCTCCCGGGTCTCTTCTCCCGACTCTCACCTGCCGCGCTGGGAGCCTGGCACGCTTCCCTTCCGGGTGCTTCTTTTTCCCCGGTGCCGCCCCGTCACTACTCCGGCTGCAGCCGCGGCTCCGCCCGCTCGGTTCCCAGGCCCGCGGCTTTTTCACCCCCGCGTTGCCAGTCTCCTCGGAGGCGCTGGGAAAGAGCGGGAGAGGCAGCGGAGGGAGCGTCCTGGAAGAGTCGAGACCGACGGGGCTGGCCGAAAAGGGAACGGCAACGTCCGAAAAGATTGGCTCAACGATTGATGCAATCTCTCTCTTTCTCCTCCACTTCTCTTTTTCTCTGTCTCCATTTGCCAATTGTTAAAATGTACATTCCTTTGTGGGAGCCCCTACACTCTCTCGCTCTCTGTCTCTCTCTCTCTCACACACACACACACCTTAAGATGCCCGCTAACTGTTTCTTAAACCTGTTCCTGTTGCAGGAACAGGTTTAGCACAGGGTATAAGTTTAATAGGTTTTAATAATGGTTTATTTGTATTTTATATTGTTTTTTAAAATTTCCTGTGCGCCGCCCTGGGTCCTTTTTTAGGAGAAGGTGCGGGTTATAAATTCGATTAAATAAATAAAATAAATATGTGCATTTTACAGCTTTTCACAGAAAGGCGAATGAATTCATATAAAGAAAGAAACCTTCCTTATGTCCTGCTTTTGTTTCTGGTGCCTTAGGGAAATCTTGGGAGACACTCCCCTCACACACACCCCTCCCGAGATTTAAAGTGAGAATTTGTGAATGGCAAACCTCTTTGATCTAAAACTATCTGCTCTCACTTAGTAGCTGATTACTACTAAGACAATATTAGTAGGTTGTCAACATGCTGTTTTTTCTTACTGTACATGTTCAGTTGGATGGCAGTTAGTGGCACAATCCTATAGGGATTATCCGGAAATAATTTTCTAAAGCTGCAATTGTTGTAACCTGAATTAGTCATTGGTGTCATCTTTCAGGTCTTTCAACCTTTCCTTGACCTATAAAGGAAGCTCTGCGTGTCATTTCTTACTCCACTTCAAATGGTCAGTTTTTTCAGTTTCTGTAAATTCCATCAAATAGCATATCTGCTGTAAATCATACTGAGTTACACTGAGGTGCAGGGTTTTTGCTGCTGCTTAGGATGCTGTAAGCATGCCCTTCCTTTAGCAGCCCCTGTCCTCTGAAAATCAGGGCAATTTGCTTTTTAACAGAAGTGTCAAGCCTGCCATTGTGCCAAATGCCATTTCTTTTGTCAAGCCTTGGATGGCAGGAGAAGTAGGAAGATAAAAGGTGTTGTTGTTTTTTCTTGCCAGTTCTTATGGCATCAAAGAGATCCATTTCTTATCACGAAATGGTTGGTGATTTCATTCCCTCATTTCACTTCCCAGAGAAAGGGGAGGGAATAGTTATCTGGTTTATGGATGACACAGAATTGGAAAATAGCTAATGTTCTAGAAAACAAATGCATTTCAAGCCAATCTTGATGGGTTTTAGAACATGGTCCTGCGTAATGGAATGAGTTTTATTTAACAGAAATACAAAGTTCTTCACTTTGGAAACACACAACAGATCCAAAGTTTTTGGAATGTGGGATACTTAGAGTGCCCATGTAATGTGAAAAATATATTGGAATAAGAGGTGAATATGAGGCATCATGTGCTCTGACTGTAGAAAATGGAAAGCAATTTAAACTGCATCAATAAAAGTATAATTTCCAAGTCATGGGAATTGATCTTTCTATCAAAGAACAATCACTTTCCATACTCCCAACCCCAAGGAATGAATCAATTTCTGAGTACTACATCTTTAAAAGGATTTCAAGAAGCAGATTGGAAGGGCAATGATATATTCCATAGTTTCTTCTTTCTCTAAGAAACTCAATTTCTTAAGTTTCATGGATTTAAGACCTATAAGATATATTGAAGGAGCTGGGTATATTTAGCTTTGAGAGTAGATGGAAGTGGGGAATATGACAGCCCTCTTCAAATACCGGAAAGAATATCATGTAAAGAAAATCAACTCCTGTTCTCATTTTGAAGAAATATGAATGCAAGTTACAGGAAGACAAATGGTGTTTCAAGGTTAGGGGAAAGGCCCTTCTGACAAGTGTTTGCCAGAGAAATCAATTACCCAGACACACAATTAATTTCCCTCTGCTGGATTGGACTAAATAGCCATTTCTCCGGGATGCTTTCATTTGCACTGGTTGAGAAGCTGGATTCAGTAGTCTGAATGGTCCTTTCCAATGATAAGACTTATCTGATTTTCTTGGCATTATATTTTATACAAGTATCATGTTACTCATGTTACTCTGATGACTTGTGAAGGTATGGGGCAATACTGTACATTAAATTATGAACCTCAAAACACCTTTTGAAAGATTTACATCTAATTAGCTAAGAGAAATTTCAGAATAGACATTGATATGAAATTCTGTATGATGTGTAAATTCTGTGGTTTATTGTGGGTCTGTCTCCCTTGGTAGCATAGCAGTTTAAATGTTTTCTACAAGAAAATAATTTAAGATGCCACCTTCGTTGTAGAAAGAGATAATAGGTTGTATTTAAAACACTGCAATCCAGGAAAAAGAGAAAAATGACCCACCCTATGTCTTTTGCAATTATTTGGAGTGGTGAACAAGAAAAACTAGTTTGGTAATATGAGACTATGTTGAACAAACCTGTTTTGAAACTTCTTGTTTTTTAAGTAAAACAGATAATCATCCACACAAGTACTATTGACAATATGCTTTATTAGTTCAAATGCCCAGAATATATTCACAATCATGCAATGGCAATTTTTATATATGCAGACTTGCTTTGCACAATCTTTGACCCTTTGATGCACATATATAAATAGGAGGCAAAAGCATTAGCATGTTATAAAGGTAGGATGAACAAAAGGAGGACATTCCTGCATGCCAATTGTTTCTAAGTACATTTAGGATTTGAATGCTAAACATACACTGAGCTTTTATGTCGTTTTTGTGGACTGAACCTTTGAAATTATACTTTTAAAATGCCCTGACAATTCCTTTTTATACGTTTAGCAATTTACTGTTTCCACTTAGGGTTTGTGTGGTGTGAGTAACACTGGCACTATAAAACACTTTGTTATGGTTCTGTAGTCTAACAGTCAATGCTTAGTTTTAAGTGTTGACTGTTAGACCAGTTTTAAGATGGTTAGCAGAAGTTTAATTATGACTATCTAAACAGAAATTGCATGACAAATCTGCTTGAAAACAAGAGGGATTGCATCTTATCCTACCCCTTCTCATCTAACCACACTTAGATCATTCACAAATTATCATCCCTATAAAATATGCTTTCCCTATTAAAATAGCCTTATGCAAATACAAGCATGCTGAGCTACTGTAGAAAACTATGTTTATGTAAAAGACAACACAAGTTATTTAATTTAGATTATCATCACTGCATTTGGCATCTGTACATTATTTCTCATTGAAAATATACTCTTATAAAGCCTTTGCAAGTAGGCTACATATTGTTCTTAAACTGCTGTTAATACATATTGTTATTTTTACGTCTTCCAGCTCAATAATTCTGATAACAAAAGGTAGAGGATAGTGGAGTGGTATTACTTTTCTAAAAATTATTTTTTTTAAAGAAATGTTTTTTTAGAATTGGACTTTTTGTTTCCTTACTTGAAGGTCTCTTAAAGAATGTATCTTGGATTCATTTATTTATTTATTAAACTCTTTATATTATTGACTATCAAGATCTCTTGGCAGCTTACAAAAGAATACAAACATCAAAGGCTGAGATATTTAAAATGATTAAAATAATTAATTTTACCAAAAAATCATGTTTGTACGGGCTTTGAAATGCCAGCAAAAAGACCTGCCAGTTTAGCAGGGAGGGGATCCTACGGGACTGGAGTGATCTACAAAGAAGTTTGGTTCTGGGCCATCAGAAGATAAGCAAATGGCAAATTTAGCAAATGTTGTCAGATAACCCCAAGGAACATGAGATAATAGATTAAATAAATAATAGATTAAAAGCATTTTTTTCCAAATTATCTGAACCCAAGATCTTTAGACTACAAGAACCCAAACAGCCTCTTGAAGTAGGATGAATATTACATTAAGCACTCAATTTTACCTTGCTCAAAGAGTTCTTCCATGATGTTGCAACAAAACAAATGCGATTCTTTATTATTTTTATTTACTTCCAAAGAGTTGATTGGGCAAGAAAGATCCAAATAAATAGTGTGTGGGGGGGGGAGGAACGGGACCAACATGATGGTTATGATTCACAAAATTGATACCATAATCTGTTTTAACAACCATCACAATTGTACGGTTGCACTAGGCATCTTGATTTTTTTTTCAACCCCTCTCTGTGAACCATATAATAACTAATCATCCCGTGGCTCATTGGGTTATCATTTCACAGATATTGCTTCACCAAATTCCTCCATGCCTTCAATAATGGCATTACTTCATATTGCCTTCACTAGAAAAGTTTTTTAAAAATTCAAGGAGCTATTCAGAGTTGTATCTGCATAACACAGTCAACCATTAGGAGCTCACCCTGGGAATATTTTATGAAAATTTGTATCATAAAATGTATGATAATTTTATGTCATAAAATGTTTTATAACTTTTGCCAAATTTCATTTCCATAGGAGTCGTGAGTTCTAGATTTTGGATGCATTTGGCAAGTTCGTCTATTTGGGGTACTATTCGAGGTTCAAAATGTTTTGCCCTAAAATGGTGCAGTATTTTTTCCAGTTAAAAGTTACAAACACGAGAGTTTTAATAGTATATAGATGTTATTGTTGCCTTGAATTTATATTGATTAACATGATTGAAGCAAAGAAAACAGTTGCAGAAGATTCCTACTATTTAGGTTCACATATTTATTAAGAGTAGAAAATAGTTGGTTTTTACAGTATTCCTTTAAAATTATTACAGAGTTTCCCATAATTCTCTTTCTTTTTATGATGAAGAAACTTCTAAATAATGCTGCAAGAGTGCACCTTAATCAATGATGCAATAACTAAAATGTACAGTATTGCCAAAATTTGGGTCAATGGTAGGGATTAATGAACTATCTCAATCTATATAATTTTCAGTGTATTATGTTATTTCCAAATATATCAACAGTCTTAAGTAAACTGCAGCCCTTGATCCGACACTACCTATCTCTTGACTGCTTAAGGATGAACATTCCATAACTACAGCACAGGTGGCCAGATTCTGTGCAGCAGCACTGGGGATTCATGGCAAACGTGTCTTCTCTACTATAGCAATGTTAACACTGCTTAGTCACTTCCCTTTTAGTGTTGAACCTACAACAGGTCACACAGTTTAGGGATTGCAACTATCATATAGTTAGAGCATGTATAATTGACACTAGATTTTATTATAGATTTTAGTTGTTATTTATTATTTTATACTAGAAGTTTTAAGTGTATACCGGTACATACTGAGTTCTTTTGTTTGTTCTAGTTGCTGGTCTAAGACTGTAATAATAAAACGTTGTTGATCACAGTCAGTTGATCCATTAATTAATTTCATAACAGAAATGTCATTTTTGCAATGAAATGCAATATAGTACATTAAAAACAAAAATAAAAGCATAATGTACAGATAATCCACTTTTAGCAACTGCCTTATTTAGCAACCATTCACAGTTATGACAGTTTTGTAAAGCAAAGGAAAGCTAAAGTATGATTATAGCAGAGTTATGGTTTCACTTAGGAACTGCTTTACTTAATGACTATGTTGCCAGTCCTAATTATGGTCACTAAATGAGGAGTGCCTATATATAAAAAGGAGATAAAGCAGTAATTTGCAACAAGGCATATTGTTGAACGGTACTTGTGTATGTAGAGATCAAGGACTACATCAATATATGACTTATCAATCTAAAAAAAACCTGACCCCAATGTGTCACCTCCTTGACAAAATTTCAAAAGTTCATATAATCCATTTAGATACAGTTGAAGAAGAGAAAAGCAAAGGTGCTCAGAATGCTGAAAAGCACCAGACCCGAGGCAGGCTGCTTCCCAACAGCACTCTATAGAGAAGGGGGAAAGGGAAATCACATTTTAGGACTGAAACAAAGTACAACACTTTATTACTTTTTATGAAACTTGTTATTTCTCATATTCTTCTCCACAGCTTGAACCCAACTCTTAAAGAAATATCTCTAGGCTAAAGACTTTTCTTTTGGGACTAACAGATAAAATAGCTGGGAAAAAAGGCATGGAATTTTGTTTTTGTATTGGACAATTGCAGCAAGTTTATGCTTAAAATGGGAATGATTTGGCACTCCCCACAGTGGAGATAAAGTTGGTGAAGATGATTGAGTTTCCACAGAGGGTTAAATTGGCATCTTTGATTAACAAAAAGGCAACATCTACATTTACTGTTTATGGATTTTTTGCATAAAACAGAAAAAAGTAAACTTTTGAATTGTGCTTTTGAGGATTAGAAAATATTACACAATACAAAAAGAGCCTTTTTTATAACTGTAGAGTAAGGCATAATTGTGTAATCATGCTTATATTTGCTGCAAAGGATATTAGAAGCTTTTTTTTCCCTGAAAAACTGATATGCCTGCTTTAGAAACTGCCTACAAATGTGGCTACTTTAATGAGTTGACTGCAACATGTGAGTGTAGCAATGGACAAACAATGGTGAGGAATGGATGAGACTAGATTTCTCTTTCCTGTACCGTTGTCTTTAATTATACTTCTTCTGTTATGATACTATACATGAAGGCTCACCAGATTCATAAAAAAAAAAAATCATTCACTGTCTCAACTCTTCAAGCGCATTAATTCAAAGTGCAGTTAGATATGGGAGAATGCCTTTATACCAAATACATGTACATTCTAATCTACATGACCACTCTTCAGATTGTCATCGAGTTACAACCACTTTTGAGACAGCAATTTACATTGTTAGAGGTGAGTCACACCCAATTTTATGACCTTTTTTTGTTGCCATAGTCATTAATCAAATCTGCTTTCTGCCATTGGTTTTGCATGTTGGAAGTGCCTTAGGAAGGTTTGAAATGGTGATTATGTAGCCCAGGGATGCTGTGACTGTTGTAAATAAATGCCATTTGCCCAATACCTGAAGTTTGATTCTGTGACTATGGGAATTCTGCCACAATCCCAGGTTTTTTTTAGTGCCATCATAACTTTGAATGGCTGCTAAATGAATGGTCATAAGTGAAGGTTTACCTGCAATCCAAATTCAGGTACAGCATTTTAATAGAATTTAAAGTGTGGCATAATTTTAGTCATGTAGGCCTCATTCATATAAACTCCATGCTCTGGCTCTGAGATGGCTCACAAATGATAAAGACATGTATCTGCAATATGGCTTCCATCTCAGCGCCATTCCAGAGGTGCCATTCCATCTCTGCCATTCCTGATCCTAAAGCTGGTTCCAGTTTGCCCACTGCAGGATTCCCCTTATATTCCAGTCGCAGGGCTCTGTGCCTCCATGGCTATTATTTTTTTGGCTCCTGGAGGGAACACTTATCTG
>JAPKID020000498.1:0-17860 GCA_026931265.2 Tropidonophis doriae | reverse complement strand
TCTGTGAGAGCGGATCGGCCGAAGGGATGTATGGGGCAGGATACGATCCCGCAAATAACTAGGTCCTATGCCATGGATAGGATTTTCTCTGTACGCCGCCCCGAGTCCCTTCGGGGAGATGGGTGAGGGTTATAAATTAAAATTGAATTGAATTGAATTGAATATATAAGTCTAAGTGTTATTGCTAATTGCTACATTGGAAAGGTAAAATGAGTGGAAGAAGAATTTTGAAATATCTAGAGCAGGGGTGTCAAACTGGATTTTTTCAAGGGCTGGATCAGCATCGTATTTCTCCTCCACGAGCCGGTGTGTGTGTGTGTGTGGGGGGAGGAGACAGACAGACACCTTCTATAGCACTTTGCCAGCCAAAATGGTGCATGGGGGCCTGCATGTGGGGCCTCCAGGCCCCGTTTTGGCTGGCAAAGTGCTATAGAAAACCATCCAGGCTGAAAATAGGGTGTTGGGCAGCCATACATGCTCCCCCCCACCCGTACACCATTTTGATTGCTAGAGGCATCATGGGCTTGTCCTTTGCTATTTCCAGGCCAGCCCCGAGGGCCAGATTTCAGCACTCTGCAGGCTGGATCTGGCACATGGGCCTTGAGTGTGACACCCCTGATTTAGAGGGAATAAGAGAGATACATTGAGATAAATTCAAAGAATTATCCAATAACAAGTAAATTATTGCAGGGGCTGTATGGCCTGAACTGTTTTTTTTAAACATCAAAACATGAATTAAGTCCTTACCTGATTGAATCTACGTGGCCATTCAATATCATCTCCGTAAATGTTTAACATTTTTAAAGAGAAAGCCAATGGCTCTACTTTGCCAACCCTTACTTTCCGAAAGGATTGGTTTGGGAAAGTGACCCAATTTACAATGTCAAATCCAGCAATTAATGAACCGTTTTCATCAAAAGAAACCTGCTCCCCAGCAGAGTCGTTAAATGAAACACTTCTCAGGTAATGGTGCAACTGGAATCATAAAATATTTATGGCATTAAAGAAATGCTAAAGTATGTAAAAAAAAAAGAGAGAGAGAGTAAATGACCTAGATTGGTTTTTCTCCACCTTTCTTGAAGAGCCAGATTGGTGCAGTGGTTAGAATGCAGTACTGCAGGCTACTTCTGCTGACTGCCGGCTGACTGCAAGTTGGCAGTTCAAATCTCACCAGGCTCAAAGTTGACTCAGCCTCCCATCCTTCTGAGGTGGATAAAAAGAGGATCTAAATTGTTGGGGGCAACTCTGTAAACCACTTAGACAGGGCAGTAAAGCACTGTAAAGCAGTATAATCAGTAAGTCTAAATGCTATTGCTATTGGTATTTATTCATGACTGACATTCTTTAAATATCTTTTCTGACCTAAGCTTCCCAAGATCATGAAGCAGACTCCTCATCCTGATAAAACTACTTTTATTTAGGTTAAAGGGAATTCCTCTCCAGCAAAGTCCTGGCAAAGAGTCTTTCATGAGATTTCACAACTATAGATCTTTATCAGGCTGGTATTTTCTAAATGCCACACTGTAGCCGCTATTACTTGGCAAGAAGTCAGGAACAGATCTTCATCCTAATGAATTTAACTGATTGTCTCCTGAAAACTCCCCTCCCCTCTTGCTCCTCTTTATTCCCTATGGGATGGGCCATTCACAGTTCACCTGTCCCTTTCCTCCCAAATCGGCCCTTGTTCCTTAGCTGTTCCCTTCTCCTGGCAGCTCTGTGCACTTGCACATCAGGAAGAAGTTCCAGCTATTCTTCTGCCTTACTGATATCTGACTCTGAAGGTGGCTGACGTCCCTGGCCCCATCTCTACCTATAATGCAGAGCACTCATCAGAGCCTTCCCCAGACTCCAGGACTGGTCCCTGTTCCTCCCCAACTTCCTCACTGTCTAAGGCTGCCACCAGCTCTGCTGGCGGGTCACAACACTATCTTTTGTGCCCACAGACCATTGTCATGGAATTCCAAAACTTAACTGCAGGTTTAAATCATAACACTTCTTCAAGCCTTTGCAGGCCTCATGTGATTACATTGTCCCTCCCCCCCAGGGACCACAGATGACAGGTTGAAAACCACTAACCTAGATATCCATTCTGTACTTACAAGCATGCTGAACAAGCATGCATATGATATCTCAGCTTGGAAGACCATTACCTGCCACAATGGCTTATTCAGAAGCTTCCATCTCCCTCCCTTTCTTCTTGATCTGAGCCTGGCTTTGTTTGAATGCATAACATGCAGAGCATGAGCTACAGCATGAACAGCATTGTAAATGCTGTAGCTGTGAGCGGTTAGGCTTGTTTCAAAAACAGATGCAGGAAGAGAATCTAATGTTTCTTCCCCAGTGCAGATTATGTTCCCCTCTTGGTCTGCCAGAGAAATAGGAAACACACAGTTAAAAGCCTGTTCCCAAAAAGCTTTGATGAAACCATCTTCTTTTCTCCTTTTAGGATTTTGGTCCCAAAGAAATTTCTGGAAACCTGACAATTCCTTTTTGTGCATTGCAAGCGATAACGCACCATGGATGAAATCTAAATTCCAATTGTTTTGGAAGGGAACTGAGGTGAAATCCATTTGAGCTGTCATAATCCAGACTTTAGTTACCATCGGTATGTTCTCAAATTCTGAGAAGTGAAGGACCATCCTCAAAACAATGATGGTCTGGATTACCCCATGTACAATCAATACATTTGCAGAGCTTCTCATGATAACCAGGAATGTTTCAAAGCCCTCCTTCACCAATTGATCAGCGAATACAGAAAAAGTTAGCTGGGGGAATTGTTGTATGATATCAAAGCAGATGCCACTTTTGGAGAACATAGGGAGCACTTCCTGTACGAATCTCTCTCCATTCACATCATTCAGGTAAACCACTCCAATCCACCTCCAGTTGAAATATAGCAATAACCTGAGAATACCCTCATACTGGAGTGCCACAGTTGGGAACATCTGATGGAAAAAGACTCCTTGGGTTTGCTTCTCCATCAATAGAGCAGAACCATAGGTGAGCTAAATAAAAAGAGAGCACTGAAAAAGGATATTCCCCCCCCATACCATATTTTTCAGAGCATAAGATGCACCAAGATTTTTTTAAAATAAATTTTATTATAAACTAAGTAACAGAAAAAAACCCAGAAATAGAACATTGACAAGACAAAACTACATAGATATAACTGGGAGTGACTCACCCCCTATATGTATACAGTTACCAGGTAACATCATATATCATCTTACTACATTTCCGGTTATTTTTGTTATTTCTGTTTATTTATATCTTACATTTATTAATTCTTTATAATTGTTTCTGCTCCATATATTTATTCTATTTACTATTTACATAGTTACATTGTATATTTTTCTCTATTGCTTATCCCATAATCTTTTTACCTTTATCCATTCATACCATTTTTCCCAACTTTGATAAAATATTGTTTCCTGTCTTTAAGAATATATGTTAGTCTGTCGTATTCAGCACACCAGAAAATTTTGTTGATAATTAGTTGGTCTGATGGTAGTTCTTTCCCTTTCCAAAACTGAAGACGAACCAAGATTTTGAAGAGGCAAATTTTAAAAAAAGTTTTTACACTCTGCAGACCTCCCCAAAATGGCCCATTTCTTGTAAAAAAGGGGGCACGCATAGCCTTTAGGAGTCTTGTAGAGTGCTTCTGGGGGCTTAGGGGGCAAAAACAAGCAAAAAACAGCCTGTTTTTCACTCATTTCTGCTCTCCCCAGTCCCCAAGAGCATTCTTTACTTTATTAAATTTATAACCCGCTCCCATCTCCCCAAGGGGACTCGGGGCGGCGTACAGGGAATATTTAAAAAACACATAATTCAACATAAAAACCCCCTCAATTTGCGCTTCACCCACCTCTCAGGAGCAATCAGTCCATCCTTGAGGTTAGATATGGGGGCCAGGCCTACGAGAGGGCCTCTCGCAGGCGCAGAAGATCGTGTCTAGAATTCTGGGAGCTTCCTAAAGGCTATGCATGGCCATTTTTGCAAAGGGGGCGGAGTTTTGGGAGACCAAAAATGCTGTATTCAGTGTATAAGATGCACCCAGATTTTCACCGTCTTTTGAGGGGAAAAAGTGCATTTTATACCCTGAAAAATGCAGTAATTATGCATGTTTGTCCACACATGTTGCTGATGAATACATTCTTTGGTTCTATTTTTCATTCTTGTATTATTGTTCACAATTCAATTTTCCTGGATCTGGATGTCAGGTTCCAAGTAATGCATCCATCACAAATTGATGGTCTGAGGCATTCCTTTTCTCAAAGTACAAATTTATTTAGATACACCATATTGCTGTGATGGCAAACCTATGGCATGTGTGCTAGAGGTGGCATGCAGAGCCCTCTCTGTGGGCATGCAGACCATTGTCAGCTGCTCTTCTGGTTTTCAGTGTATGCAAGCCAGCTGGACTTTGTGCATGCTGGAGCCCCAGAAACCTGAAGACCAGCTGGCTGATGTGCACATGCACACTGGCCAGATGGCCTTCGAGTTTCCAGGACTCCGGCATGTGTGCTCTTGATCCAGTTTGGGCACAGTGCTGAAAAGTTTCGCAATCACTGCCATATTGGCACTAACTGGTGAAAAGCTAGTGCTAAAGTTCCTGGGTTTTTCACCCCAATATAAGTTTCAGTTTTCTCAAATTTCCAAAACAACTGTCACCTTGTCCAACCAAGATGGGAGCTGGTTGCTCAGCTACATCTATCTTTCTCCTCTGGTCAGCCAGATATTGAAATGGGGCTGACTCATCAGTTGTTGTGACTGAAGGATCCATCTTCTTTCAACCCTGACCTGTGTCAAATTGAATGCATGTCTGAATGCCCAAGGATACAAACCATCCCACACCCAAATCAAATTCAGGCTTGACACTGGGTTTCTAATCACAAAAAACTCCTAATGCATTGATTCCATTTTCATGTGTAGGGCAAGTGTCTCTTCTCCCCCTAACCAGGCTGCCTGAATTTATTTACATGAATATAGCTATCAAACCATGCCTACTTCCTCGTTACATTACACAATCTACCTCAAGGACAAAGTAAACAGACAACTCAAAATGGAATCCGCAAATTCTTTCCCAGAAGAGTTTCTATTTAATAGCAATGGCACTTAGACTTATATATTGTTTTTGTCAGAGTTTGCAATAGAAATCACATCCGGAAAGCATACACAGATAACTGCTTCGGCAGGATTCATTAACTGCTTTATATACATTATAACACATGAATACATGTACAACATCAACAGCAGATTCTTCCAACGTGGTCCAGAGGAGAGATTGGAGAGATTCAGTTCATAGTTCATAGCTTAATACAAAGAGAACCTCCTCTACATAGGGCAGTTAAGCTAAGTCTAAGCCATGTCAGGGTCCCTACTGTCTCAGCTTCCAAACAGCATATATATTGCTATGCCTATATATTGACTGACCTTTGTTACTATGTCCTATTCCAGCCCAGACCTGTTGCTATGTTCTATTCCAGTTCATGAATATTCTGACAATTTTACAGTACTTTACAGCACTCTCTGAGTGGTTTACAGAATCAGCATATTGCCCCATCAATTTGGGTCCTCATTTTACCCACCTCGGAAGTAAGGATGGAAGGCTGAGTCAACCTTGAGCCTGGTGAGATTTGAACTGCCAAATTGCAGTCAGACAGCAGTCAACAGAAGTAGCCTGCAGTACTGCACTCTAACCACTGCGCTACCATTACGTTTTTGGATTTGTCTATATTTTGTTCACTTTGTTCCATAACTTGGTCAGAGAAATGCCTCAAATTTTAAAGAAGATGTTTTGCCTTTTTAAACACTTAATGTATATTCACATTGCCTACCTGTGGCATCTTGTACATGCAGAGAATTGTTGCCATGTTGAGGCAGACGTCAGAGTCAGGTCCCCCAATGACTGCTACCAGATTATTTTGGGCATCACATTTGTAATTTGGAAATAATTTGTTTCTTGTGGACAGAAGTTCCATGGAAGCAAGATAAATAACACTGGCACTGAAATCATTATTGTAGATATGAAAACCCAGAGTGATGTTAGGTAAGAGTTGAGTGTTGTCATTGATCTCCTTTAAAGCAAATTCCAAAGTCAAGATATGTTGGTAGTTCTGTTTCATGACTCTGCAACAAGAGAAATTAATAACTAAAAATGATAACAAATCTCTTATTTGAAATTAAATTGCTTGGCGCTTGTCCTGGAAGAACCTTGTGACTTCTCTATATATTTCTTCTTCAAAATGCTAATAGGCCCCAACCACATTAAAAAACAAAACATGTGAAATTGTTTTCCAAATATCTCCTGGTGCTTTTTTCTCAGAACAGATCTATATACTTTCCTTTTTGAAGCTGTTTCTCTGGTTGCACCTGAAGAGTCCAAATACTTCTAGGAAGTTCAGTAGGACTTTCTTCAATCCTTTTGGAAGACTGTTTTGCATGATTTCATAGCAGCTTTAAAAGTTCAAGAGAAGTTATTGATTTTAGAGACATTTCATATTTCAGAGATATTACCCTGCCACAAAAGTGTGTATAGTCAATGCTATGGTTTTCCTAGTTGCAATGTATGGCTGTGAAAGATGGATCGTAAGAAAGGCTGAGTGCCAAAGAACTGAAGCCTTTGAACTATGGTGCTGGAAAAGACTCCTGCAAGTCCCTTGGACAGCAAAATGATCAAACCAGTCAGTCCTAGAGGAGATCAACCCTGACTGCTCTTTAGAAGGCCAGATCCTGAAGATGAAACCCAAATACTTTGGCCACAAGATGAGAAGAAAGGACTCACTGGAGAAGAGTCTGGTGCTGGGAAAGATTGAGGGCAAAAAAAGAAGGGGATGACAGAGAATGAGATGACTGGATGGAGTCACTGAAGCAGTAGGTGTGAGCTTAACTGGACTCCAGTAGATAGTAGAGGACAGGAAGGCCTGGAGAAATGTTGTCCATGGGCTCGTGATGGGTTGGACACAAATTCACAACTAACAACAACAATGATTTTAGGAATGGAAATCTTCCAGGGAGGTAGACCTAACTTCTTCAGTATGGTGCTCAAAGTTGAAAGGGTCACACAATCTCATTGATTGAGCTAATCAATCAGTGATACTCATCTTCTTGTGATGACCTCCATACATTTCAGATTTCAAAGTGATTTGCTGAACACTGAAAATAGGCACAATCATCATCCTAAGTGCTAACTCCAACTCCAACCCTATTTCTAGTCACATTTTTTGGACTGTGGTTAAGAAAAATATATAACATAAAAACACAGAGGTTTGGAAAAGGAATACATTATTGTGTTGAAGTGCTAATATCCATGACGATAATTTTGTGGAGAGTTAGAAAACAACTACGATTTATTCTAAGAAACTCTTTGTGAATTTTTGGTTCCCTTGTTGTCTGTCTTCTTTTTAGATGACAAAGAGTAACACGTACAAAATCCACAAATGAGTCATAGTGGGTAATTCATGTTCTCCCTTTATTATCCTCAAATAAATAAAAGTCACCCAGATTAAGACTGAGAATATTGTATTTAAGATGCTACCTCAAACTTTTCCTTGCTACTATTTCCTCTCTCATTCTTCAAGTAGTGCAGAACACTCAATTTATCATTAATTATTAATAATATTACAAGTAATAGAGAAGTTTAAAACCATTTCTCTATGTATTAGCTCCATTCTTCAACTACTATAGTTGATGGTTAGACCACAAAGATTAGGATGAGAATTAGACTCACAAAGAAATCCTTAATTCAATTTACAACACTAACTTGTGAATTATATTAGAATGTGTGAACATGCTTCTTTCTACTCTTGCTAAAATATTCTCTTAAAAATTCAAAGATGTTTATTATCCAGTACTATGGTAATAATACTTTGTAGATCCATTTCAGAAGAAAGAATTCCTAATTCCCAGAATGGAAATCATAAGCAAATAATTAAGATGTTAGAAAGATATATTCATAACTTTAAATGCTTGGTGTATAAAGCAGAAATATGGCCCCAAATATTACCTAAGACTGTATTACTATTATTCTTCTCTTCCTTCCTAGTACCTATCTCTTTCCATTTATTACTATAATCATGTTGCTTGTATCTTCAAATTTTATATTGTTTTATTTATTTCCTGGTATGATTTGATTGCTTATTAGTAACCTATGACTATCACTAAGTGTTGTATCTTATGATCCTTGATGAATGTATTCTATTTTATTTTTCTTTATGTACACTGAGACCATATGCACCAAAGACAAATTCCTTGTGTGGCCAATCACACCAATAAAGAATTCTGTTCCAAATGACAGTGGAGTCTGCCTCCATTCTTAGAAAAGAAAAATCTCTACTGAACAACTAAACAAATCTGCAACAAATCTGCACCCCAACAAACAGCAACAGATGTAGAATACAATTGGAAAGTTCATGCAGCATGATTAAGAAAATCAAATGCCTTACACAAAGTCACCGAAGAGTGCAGATGAAGGACATTTTTCATAGGAACTAGGATTTGAAAACCGGTAAGTGTGAAAAATAATGAAAGCCATTATGAGATCTCCAGACTTATAATACTTATGATGAATAGGAAGAGGCTTGCTAACATTGCATCTAAAGCTAGGAGTCTTGCACGCTGCCAATGAAAGTAGCACTAATACCAACAATACCAGGGCTATCATCTTCCAAGCAACTCTTCTGACTAGTGTTTGTATAGCACAGTTCAACCTGAGTGGTTGCTAATTGTGAGAATTGAAGTCTTGATTGTTGTCTGAAAAGTATCTGTCATTCAACTGAGGTGAGGAAGAAGTATAGAGTACACCCCTAGCTTTCAATGACAAATAAAGACACTGTAATATTGGTTTGTTATTTTTTCAATAGATCTAATAGTCCCCCAAGGAATTCAAAAGTCAACATAGTTAATTTCATCATTATCCTTATTAATCAGCAGCAATGCTTCTCTGAAATTTTGAGAATATGTAAACATGTTCCTGATATTTGAATGCAACTTTTGTGCTCCTTTTGAAGGACAGAAAAAAATGCACCTAGTTATTAAACCCGAAAAGATAAAGTAAAGATTTTATAAAAAAGAAAAAGAACATTAAACAGTTTCTAAACCAGGTTAGAAAATTATGGGGTGATGCAGTTATGAGGGGACATGGTGGCTCAGTGGCTAAGATGCTGAGCTTGTCGATCAGAAGATCAACAGTTCAGCAGTCCGAGCGCTGCATAACAGATGGAACTCCTGTTACTTGTCCAAAAGGTCAGCAGTTAGGTGGTTTGAATCCATATTGCTGCATAATGGAGTAAGCCCCCATAACTTGTCCCAGCTTCTGCCAACCTAGCATTTTGAAAGCATGTAAAAATGCAAGTAGAAAAATAGGGACCACTTTGGTGGGATGATAATAGCGTTCTATGGATCTTTGGCATTTAGTCATGCTGGCCACATGACCACGGAGATGTCTTTGGACAGTGCTGGCTCTTCAGCTTAGAAACAGGGATGAGCACTGCCACTACAGCCAAAAATGACTAACATGCAGGGGAATCTTTACCTTAAACCAGTTTACAATGTATTTGCATGATTAGGGAGACACACCATTTCAAATACCAATTTAATAACATAGAAGAGCATTTGGAGAGACTGAATAGCATTCCATACAAAAGTTCAGTTGTTCTCAGAATTGATTATATGAAGCTTTGGAATTCTGTAGATATTGTTCATGCTGCATGTTTTGAATGGACTCACAAGGAGTTCTCAGTTGTAAAAGAAGGAGGAAAATATGCATTTGAAGGTCAGCTACATGTATAGATGACTGGGTTATGTCTGTATGGATGGCTGGGTGAGACTGTGTTGTGTTTCAATTGGGTAGGATATATAGATATAATGAAAATCAGAATAAATTGTCTCATGACAATACCTGCAAAAGTGTAAATGTTCTGTTTGCTCTGTGTGGGAGCCAGGCAGAGGTGGTATTCAGCAGGTTCTGACCAGGTCTGGAAAACTGATAGCAGAAATTTTGAGTAGTTCAGAGAACCAGTAAATACCACCTCTGGCTGGCTACCACCCATCGAGTCCCAGCTGATCATGAGGAAATTTAGATTTTATAGTAGCCTTTTCCTGGAGTGAGTAGGGAATGTAGATTTTAGAGTATCCTTCCCCGGCCACATCCGCCAAGCTATGTCCACCAAGCCATGCCATGCCCACCAAGCCATGCACACAGAACTGATAGTAAAAATGTTTGAATCCCACCACTGGAGCCAGGTAACATCACAGTATAATCCAAGCTTACTTTAACCATCCCTAAGTATAGAAGAGCATTCTCCCTAGCTCGCTTTAATGTCTTGCCCTCAGCACTTTTGGATGGTCGCTTTAAGAGGCTCCCGATCAACGAGCGGCTATGCCCTTGCGACAGGGCCGAGGTTGAAACTGCGGAGCATGTCCTTCTATCTTGCCCCATGTATAACGCAGACAGATCTAAGTTACTGTCTCTCCTTGAAACCATCCCTTCTGGACTTAATGGTTGCAACTTGATGGCCCAATGCCTAGGAGATGGCTCTCCATATATCACTTTTCAGGTCTCAAAATTTTTCTTAAGAGCTGTAACCATTAGGGGAGAATGCTGTAACCTTCCTTAGTTAAGCTATTGGTGATCCATTGCTATGATATGATAATTATTATTATCATTATTATTATTTTTAGCGTTTCTTCCTGTAGTACTTGTGTTTTGGTCTGTGACCGTAAATAAATAAAAATAATAACACACACACACCCCAGTATAATCCAAGCCATCCTAATTATTTATTATTAAATAAGCAAAGAAACATGCTGCTACTCTCTCTTTCTCTTTTGAAATGAGGAGCAGCTTCCCAGAAATAGAAGGAGGAATCAAATTTTGCATTAAAAAAAGAGGCTAAAGAAGATGAGATTAACAGAATGTTACAATTTTATTTGTAAATTTCAATAACAATCTAAATTAGAAACCCAGAGTCTTCAAAGAATCTTTCCACCAAGGAAAAAGAGATCATGGGTGGGTTTCACATAAGTTTACCACTGGTGTGCCTGCTAGTTTCATGAGTATGCACACTTTCTGTGCATGTGTGTGGCCTTCTGCACATGCATTTTGCTTGTGCATGCACTTGCATGCAACTTGCCCACATGTGCATGGCTTAGAAAATGTGGCTAAATAGGACAACATAGATCTGGGCAAGTGGGTAGGCCATTCACAGGTTGCCACTACCAGTTCACTCAAACCAGTCCAAAATAGCTGAATACCACCTCTGTTTTTAATAGAGAAATTCAGAATTTCTTTAAAAGTTCTTAAGTCAGAATTTGAGAATTTGCTCAATAACTATATCAAACAGATGATATGTCACACATTTTAACACCATTTTGCTTGCACAGACTTGAGATGTTTCCCAATATTTAAAGACAGCAATGCCTCCTAGAAGAATTTGTATTTAAACTACATGTGCAAAAGGGCTGACAAGAAGGAACACTAGAGGCGAAGAGTGAGCTTTTACCTAACAGCATAAACAATGTGTGAGATAGCACACATATAAGGGCTAAAAACAGAGAAACCTATACATCAATGTGTAATCTTCACACAGCACCCTTTTTCCTGCAGTGTTTTTGAGAATAAATTTACACTATTTCAGGTTCATTGTTCACAGTTTATTTTTTTTTCCTTGTTAGCTGCTCCCTTGTGTTCAGATTTGGCTTCAGCAAAATGATGTAGCATTTGGGGAAAAAGATGCAGCTCAGTATCCCAAAGCTGGAGGCCAAAATGGAGAAGATCTCCACAGCCACCATGTACTTCCCCTTGGTACTTAGGTATGTTGGAACAAAAGACATCCAAACACTGCAAAACAGCAACATGCTGAAGGTAATAAACTTGGCTTCATTATATGTGTCAGGCAATCTCCTGGCCAGAAAAGCCACTACGAAGCTGACAATGGCCAGGAAACACATAAAGCCCAAGACACAGTAAAACATAAAAGCTGAACCTTCATTACATTCTTCAATAATTTCTGCTGGCATTGAATGCATATCAACATCCGGAAATGGGGGGGAAATGACCAGCCACACCGTACAAATAGTGACTTGAATCAACGAGGAGGAAAGAATGATGGAGTTGGCCAATATTTGGCCCATCCACTTCTTCAACCTGACCCCTGGCTTGATAGTGGTAAATGCTAGAATCACCACAATGGTTTTGGCCAAGATGCAAGAAATTGCTGTTGAGAAGATGATGCCAAATGCAGTTTGTCGAATGAAGCAAGTCAGTTTCTCTGGGTGGCCAATGAACAGGAGAGAACAGAGGAAGCAGAAGAAGAGTGAAACAAGGAGAGCATAGGTCAGGTTCCAGTTGTTGGCTTTGACAATGGGAGTGTCATGGTATTTAACAAAGATTCCCAGGATGAAAGCAGAGAGACAAGTAGCACAAAGAGCAACACTGGCCAAAACGCAGCCCAAAGGTTCGCCATAGGACAAGAAGGTTTTCTTCTTTGGAATGCATGAATCCTGGGTAGGGTTTGGATAATGATCATCTGGACATTGACTGCAGACATCCATATCTGAAATACACAATCTGGATTTCTAGGGCTATTCTATCAACAGTCTATCTTTTAGTTAAATGCTATATCATTCCAGAATATAGTTTCCATTCTCTAAAAAATTGGAAGAATTTTTTCACAATATTTCACAACAGACCTGTAGTCATAGTGACCGCAACACTTTCCCAAAATGTTTGGAACACCCCTATTTTTAGAAATGGATCATTCAGGTTTTGAATACCGTATTTTTCAGAGTATAATACACTCCAAAGTATAAGATGCACCTAACATTTGAGGAGGAAAACCTGGGGGGGGGAGAATCTGCCTCTGCCTCCCAGCAATTTGCCTTCTTGCAACAAATAGCAAACAGTACAGACAATATACACTGTTTGTAGTGTTACATTTCAGACTATACTTATAATGATGCTGTTAAAATTCATGTGACTTTCTAGAAGTATACATTATTCTCTGCTATTTAAAAGAAGATACAATAGCACTGGACCTCTTCAGATCAAGCATTTATTTTAAAAAGCTTCTTCATTTTGTTAAGTTATCTAGAACAATAATAAAGCATTCTTTAAAAAATAAGTCTAATAATTTGAACATTCTATGGGCATTTATAGTTATTGACTTAACTCCTTGCAGCAAACAGCAAAGAGCCTGATTAGCACAAGAAAAAAAAATCTGCCTCTGCTTCCCAGCAATTTGCCTCATGCACCAAGCAGCAAGTTTCACTTTCAGTTTCAGCATGCGTCTCTCAATCATCAGTTGGAGGGGTTGCCACAGCCTATTGTAGCCTCCACAAGTCCCATTTCCCCTGTTTGCTGCAAGAAGGTAAATTACTAGAAGGCCAAAGGGTTGGGCGATGGATGGGTGGGGCTACATTTAGTGTATAAGCTACACCCAAATTTTGACCCTGCTTTAGGGGCTTGGAGAGGTGCATCTTATAATCCAAAAATACAGTAGCTTTTGTCTTCCCACTAATAAGAGTGTATGCAGCATCATGCTTGCATCAGTTATTTGGTGTTTTCTGTAGCAGCATTTGAATTTGAGTTTCTATCATTTTGGCTGCAGATCTTTGTTAACATTTTTTAAAATAATATCTGGGCCAGGTTTTCCAGCAAAAAGAGTGTGATCTGGTGATCCAAACTTCAAAGAAACTGTTCTAAAATAGTATGAAGAAGCAGAGAGCGATCTGAATGAAGTGGAATCAAATTGTGACAAAAATTTTGTAATGGAAGATGAGGAATCCACTGCTGATTCTGATATCAGTGATGATGAAGCTCCCAATGAATTTTTTTTTAATCCAAATTTTTTTATTGGTTTTTACAATTTTTTTTTACAAGGAAAGGGTACATAGAGTCTGTATAAGATATTTTTGGGGCATCCAAGTCAGAGGTGTAGACCGCCTCTGAGGCTCCATACAAAACATAATAATACAATGGTGAGTTATACATATACTTAATCATAAACTTCATGCCTTCAATCAGTTGTTTTTTAAACATCTGTTTAAAATCACAGAAAAGAAAAGTCATTTTTGTGATCTCAGTCTTTTAGCTATTGTATCCTCTTCTTCCCTCCCTCCAGTGGGCAGTGCCATGGCCCCTCCCTTTCCCATATCTTCATCCTCCAGGATTGAGGAGTGTTTTTTAAGAAAGGCTTCCGCCTCTTCAATTGTTTTAATTCTTACTCTCCTCCCCTCCCAGAACACTAACATTCCTTCAGGCATTAACCACTGAAACCACACCCCTTTTTTATACAATTTTTTGGATAAGAAGGAATACCTCTTATCACATTGGTGTAGGTGAATTGAGGCAAAATACTATAGCCATCATAGTTGTGTTTGGATCTTTTAAGCACTCAAAGGAGCCTTTCCTTCCGAAAATAACTAGCAATTCATAATGGGATTTTGGCTGTGCTTTGTGATGTTTGATCGGAATGATCGTGGTTAATACTGTAGTTTGGAAGCAACTCATTTTGCACATAGCTTCATATATGTGATGGTTAGGTGAGATAGAGAAAAACAAATGAAGCCAAGAGTTGGAAATACTGATGGGGCTGTGGCTAATCTTTTATGATTTATTTATATTTTACATTTCTGAACTTCCTGCCACCTTGGGAGAGGGACTCTGAGCAATGACAGTACTTTTCTTGTCACATCAGTGTCTCCTGATATCTCTCAAGAGGGACGCTGACCAGGTTGGTAGAAGAAGCATATGAAATGGGTCTGCTATTAAAATTTCAAGGCTCCTGGATCTGTTTTGTGAAATCCCACTTCAAAGTTATCTGAGCAGAAGTAAGAACCATCACTTCCATGAACTTGATGAAAGCAGCATCAGGGTGCCAGGCCCTCCTGTTTTATACATGCATTCCACATCACGACTCATGTACTAAAAGTTGCATTGGGGCAACCGTGCATTCATCATTTATCTCTTTGAGGCTGCTACTGCAGCATCGAAGCAGTGTTATAGAAACTCCCCCAGAAACAAGTTAAAAGCCATTGCTATTGTAACTTGGTGCATGAATTTGCAAAAGGAACATAATTTCTTTCTAAAAATACAGTGGAATTCATGTAAATATGTAGCTTTCTGTTGCTATTAGAGGCAAAGGCTTGCGACATGAGATCAACCAAAATGTACTGCTGGGATTCAGGCCTTAAACTTTAGAAAGCTAAATTCTCAAAGCTGCAGCACAGAGCTAGCCAAAAGCATTTTGCTTCCTGATGTAGAAGAGCAAGATACCATCACTTTGTCGATTAACTTGATTAGCACTTACAATGTATAGCTCACTGGTTTTTTCCAACTTATTTTTTTCACAAAGGGACGAATTGAGTCCAAAAAGGTAGATAGGAAATTAAACAACTCCCTATCTCTTCATGTAAGTCCTTCACTTACAATCACAATTGGGACTGGAATTTCCATGGTAAGTTAGTAACTCAGTTGTTAAGTGAATCGCGCTTCCCCTTTGATTTAGTAAGAAAGTCGCAAACATGACCCCGGGACACTGTAACCATCATAAATATGAGTCAGTTGGCAAGCATCCAAATTTTGATCACGGGATACTGCAGTGATCATGAGTGTGAAAAACAGTAATTGGTCACTTTTTTTCAGTGCCGTGGTAACTTTGAACAGTCACTAAATGAACTGTTGTAAGACAAGGACTACCTGTATTAGGCCAATAGTTGGCATCATTAGTGGTTGAGATTGATGAAATGCTGTATAGAGTTTTCACTTCTCAATAAAATGATAGTCAGCAGCCTAAAGTCCAAGGAGAATATCTATTGAATCATTATTATCTTTGTCTAGAGCTATGTGCTGACTCATCCACAAGTCTATGGCTTAGAGATAAAGCAGTCTGAACACAGCTAAACAGATGTGAAATATTGTCCGTCTTTGTCTAAAAATATGCTCTATATCAGCAACACATTTTCCAATATGCTTTTCTCTGGTGGTTCAAACTCTAGGAGGTGGTGGTTAGTATCAATTAATAATTGCTGTAAGCAATTAATAAGCAGTTACTAGGGGGAAGCAGCCAAGGTTTGAGATGGCTCTTGGATTAGAGTAGAAATTCACCAATCCGTTTTTTCAATGGGTATCCAGAAATGAGACAATAGAAATGAGATCTCTTGTACGAATCTAGCTGGGAGTATCAGTGTTTTAGTTCTGAACACTTAAGCAGTATTTCGCACAGGGTGGATTTGATTTAAATCAAGTTGATTTAAATCATTTAAAACATCAGTAAAAAGGCTTGGTTTAAATCAACTCAATTTAAATTATATTTTTTAAAGAGCAACTGTCATCTCTGTCCTGCAGTGGCAGCTCCTCTAACCTGCTGTTGACTCACTGACAGTCCCAATATTGCAGAATAGGCAGCCTCATGCTATATAACCAAGTTCCATTTCATGCTGAATATAAACTAAGTTATCAATGTATCTTAAGTAGAAAACTATCTTTAGATTGATTTTTACACCAAATGCATTTTATTAAATAAATTTAATAAATTAAAAATCTGATTTAAATTAAAAATCCATTTAAAAAAAAAGCATTAATTTTTATCCACCCTGATTTCTCAATTTTGGTAACTTTAAGATACATGGACTTCCAACTCCCAGAATTCTCTATGCAGGCCAAAGAATTGAAGTCCATTCATTTTGAAGTTGTCAAGGTTGAAAAAAACTAATTGAGAAGATACTGTTTGGTATGTTCTTCTTCCCATGCTGCAAAGTCCTTTCTGCAACCTGATGCGATGGGCGAGGAGTTGCTGGGACACACTTATTTCATGTCCACGCAACCTGTTTGTTTTATGAATAACAGCAATGTACTGTGCTACCATTTTGAATAGTACATGCTAGGTTTAACTTTATGTTCAGTTACTCCTTTCCATTCTCACATATGTCTTTACTGATCTGTTCATGCCAAGGGAGAGCAGCTGTGCTTCAGATGATGCAGTTTCATGCTGAAGTACCTAAGCAGGAGACTTCTATTTTGGGTTCCTGAGTCAATGTTTAATGGGTAAGATTCCTGACTCACCTGGGACTCTCTCCTGGGACTTGGGGTAATTTAGTAGAAGGCTGGAACTGAGCTGTTGATTCATATGTTGCATCTGAAATAGCTTGGTTAGAACATTTCTTGAGCATACCTTCCAGCCCCCTATCCAGTGGGGGGATTTAAAAATTCGTTACTACCGGTTCTGTGGCAGGGGGAAAATACTACAAAATCTCCCTTCCCTTCTCACTCCAGGGGAAGGTTACTGCAAAATCCCCATTCCTTTCCCACCCCACTAACCCGCTTTCCAGCTCTGTTCTCCTGTGTAGGGCAATAAAAGAAGACCGAGCCAATCAGCTGGGACTCGGGAGGCAACGAATAGATCAGGAGTGGGGCCAGCCAGAGGTGATATTTGACGGTTCTCTGAACTACTCAAAATTTCTGCTTCTGATTTTCCAGAACCGGTCAGAACTGGCTGAATACCACCTCTGCCCCCTATCGCTTTAACTTATGTGTGCTTTTTTACTCGGGCTGGAGATACTTCTGAACAAAGCATCATTTTGCAGTCACTGGTAGCCACACATACATAGAAATGTTTTCAGGTTGTTTTTTTTAAAGTTAGTTTGGCCTGGAAATTTTGGCATTTGTCACTCTTCTCCTTCCCCCCCCCCCATTTTTTTTTTGTAACATAGGAATGCAATTGTTCAGCCGTTATGTATTTTTCCTCTACATACCAGGCAATTTCCATGGAAGGAAGCTTAAGAATAGTTTCATATTGCATCTCTGTGTGTGTCTCAGCCGTAACAATGAATCATACTACTTTACCTTGCCTTATAGTTCTCC
>JAPKID020000497.1:0-17872 GCA_026931265.2 Tropidonophis doriae | reverse complement strand
ATTTTAATTTGGGTATTTTAATCACTGGGTTTTAGCGCAGGGGTAAATTATTTAATTTATTTTTAAATGTGTTGTATTTATTGTATTGTGCTTTTAATATTTCCCTGTACGCCGCCCCGAGTCCCTTTGTGGAGATGGGAGCGGGATAGAAGTTCAATAAAAGTAAAAGTAAAGTAAAATCTCTTGAAATTATTAGTGGCGGAAAGATTAAAAATGTAGCAGATTGAAATGCATTTTATTCATGACTAGCAGAATAAAACTCAATATCTTAACATCTGGCCTAATTATCTTCATGGTTTACATTAGTCAATATTTTCAGTGGCTTCCCTTTTACAGCAGCAGGAGTCAGCCTGAGGACATGCTAGAAGACATCTGAGATTTCTCTGGCCTTTTAAAGTAAGATCCTGTTCAAATTTCTGCCACCCTTCTTGTATTCTAATTTTTCTTGCAATTTATTAAAGCTGTATTCATCAACTTTCAGAAAAAATATATTCTAAGGAGCCTATAAGTTAACTTATTCATTGGCTTTTGAAAGGTAAGATAACTTATGAAAGTGAGAAAACTAATTCAAAGGTCCAAAAGTAAATACCTTTGTGTAAATTTATATCCAGTTCAGATTTAACTCCTGTGAAAACAAAATTATTTTATCAAGTTTAAATCTTACAAAAATTCTAGAATAATTAAGCCAGTCACCAAATCCTTCACTAATTGTTCTCGTCTTTATCTTGAGTTCCTCTTTTTCAAGTACCAATAAGTTCCAGTATATCATCCATTTACATCCCAATAACTTATTTGTTCTATGTAGTGCTTCATGAAGTTATAATCAAAGTAGCACTTTTTCAGCCAATCTTCTTTTATATTTCCACCATACATACCCAATTGATTACCTAATACTACAATTCTTAAAATCAGGGTTAACTTTTAATTTGTACCACAAATAGCCATGCCTCATATCAAAGCATTCAAGGTCTAACAATCTTGTGTGTTTTAAAGTTATCCAATCTTTTAAATATAACAAACAACAAGTGTCATAATATAATCTAAGATCTGGCAAACCCAGACCTCCTCTCTCTTTAGAGTCCTGTAAGAGCTGTATTTGATTTTTGTTTTTTTATTTTGCCAAATGAATTTAGATGTATCTTTCCGCCACTGTTTAAAAGAAGAATCTTTCATCAATATCAATATAGTCAATATCAATGTAGTCTGGAATAGAAATAACACTCTAGGCAATACATTTATTTTTAATTACTTAAATTCTTCCCATTAATGACAATTCTAGTTTTTAGTGTCTGCTTAAAATCTCCTTCCATATTTTTGTTTTTAATAGAACTTGAAATCACTCCCAAATATTTTTTGTTTTCACAACTTTAAAACCAGTTTTAAGTTCCAATTTCTCCACATTCATATTATTAGTCAATAGTCTTTATTTTTCAGCCCACAATTTCTCCAAATAGTTTAACCTTCCTCATAACATATTCAATATTTTCTAGTGGGTCTTGCACAATCAATACCAAATCATCAGCAAGTCGTATGCTTTAATTTGTAATCCTTTTGCTCTGTTGTCTTGTCTAATATTCCTATTTAACAGTTCTAACACCAGAATAAATAATAAAGGGGATAAAGGACAACCCAGTCTTGTTCCTTTTTGGATTTCATGTGATTTTGTCAAGTCCCCATTCACCATAATCCAAGCTTTCTGGAATGGACTTCAAATTCTGTATAAAGCCCAATCCGAAATCCATCCTTTCCACTACTTTAAAGTCCCAGTTCCAATTATCAAATACTTTTTCTGCATCTAGAAAAATTAGTGCAACCTCTTTTGTCTCTAGGTTGTTGTAAATGTTCAATTACATCCAAGATTATTGCCTGTTAGTTGACTTCTGCGTAAAAAAAATCACACAGGTCTTCATGTACGTAATCCTGTAAAACTTAAAAAGTTTTTCAGCTAAGATAGATGTGCAAAGCTTGTAACAGTTGTTAAAAAGAGTAATTCTTAATTCTGTAATTCTACACCAGTCCTTCTTTCGATATTAAAGATATGTAACAACTGGGTTTAAAGTTGCAGCTGCTGTATTGCCATTAGCAGTTGTTCACTGTTATGACCGACAAGGACACTGCAGAGCTCCCCTCACTATCTCCTCCACTCATTTCACTGGGTCCCTACAAGTCTTTGGCCTATTCCCAATCTGGCAACCTGGCCCCAAGGGATCCTAAAGCCAGACAGCAGAAGATACTGGTGCAGGCCAATGCTATGGGGCAATGTGATGTGAGGCTGTTTTCTTACAGAAACCACATCATGACAACCTTGTGCTATTCTGTAAGCAGGTACTATTCTCGCAAGACTGTGGGAAGTTGTTTTTAAGGTGGTTTCATTTGTGGAGCTTTCTTAAAAAGTGGATCTCACCCTCCTCAGAGGCTCGCAAGAATAATAACCACCTACTTGCAAAATAGCACAAGGTTGCCATGAGGAAGCCTCACATAGTATTTTGCCAGGTGCCTGTGCAAAAATAGTAAGGTAAATTGAGTGCTGCTTGGTCTTGGAACAGGCAGAGTCCTCCAAGTCCCTTAGGTGGCTGGATGGGAAGCAGGCTGAGGCCTACAACAGAACCCCTCACATTAGCAGTTTCTGTTGCCCAGCTTGGGTGACTGACTAGCCAGCCTACAGTGAAGGATTGCAGGTGGTACGCCCCGGTATGGGCATACCAGTGTCTGCCGGGAGCACTGGGTACTGTTCCCAAATGGTGCTCTGGAGGGCCCACTTGCCCGCCCGCCCTCCTTACCTGTATTTGAGCTCTTTGGCAATTCTGTGTATGGCACTTTCACGTATGGCACCTGTGCAACATTCCGCCGAGCAGCTGGAGCATTGCGGAGGTATCGCAAGAGGTAAGGACGTGTGTGCGCACATCCTACGCATGTTCATGTGATGGATACTGGGCCCCATTGCACCGTACCAGTTGCAATGGGATCTGGACCCCACCACTGCTGGCCTAGAAACCACAACAGCCCCAGCACACTGGTAGCTTCCGCTGCCTGGCTATATAGGCTCCATTGGGAGCAGGCTCGAGACCTGCAGGGACTCCAAGAGCCAAGGAGCAGAGCACGGGGCGCCTCAGAAGGTGGCAGAGGTCTTGGGAGGATTTAAATAGTTCTCCAGATCTCCTTGCTAGACTGTTAAGACACCAACTGGTGTATGTTGACATGAATAATGGTGTGTTCTATGATCACCTTCTTTTTTTAAAATATAAAATAAAAACTATTCCCCAACTAAAGCTCTAAGGCAGGAGTATCAAACTCACATCATCAGGGCAGTGTCACGTCACATATTGAGACTTTTCCACCTTCATTAACCCAGGAGTGGACATGGGCAGCATGTGATGCATCTGGCCTGTGGCCCGGGAGTTTGACTGCCCTGCTCTAAGGGCATCCAAAACCCTTCTGCTTAAGCACAGGTGCCCAGTACAGTACAGTACAGCACAGCACTACAATTATATTTCTCGCCCAAGAAATCACAACACAAGAATGAATTATTTGAATTTTATTTAATCCATGAAAATCTACCTTAAAAACAACATAGAAAATCAAAATATAATCCAATACAATCAATTAGAAGAAACTGCAAAAGCTTGGAGTTGAGGCACAAGCTAAGATTTGCAGCGTTGTCTGAAGTATTTTTGAGGCCAAAGCAACACACTGTATCAAAGCAGTTATCTGTGAATGGAGACATCCTCCCTGCACCGTAACAAAAATTCTTTGGGTGCCTTGTTTTTTGTTTTGAGACCATCAATTGTAAGAAGAACGACTTGTTAGATGATTTATGTCCTTGACATTGCTTACAAAGGCCATAGTATCTTTAAAAAAAAAGTTCCCAAATTAAGCACTTGTTCCTCAATTTCTAGTCAGTAACTATTTACACTGTTATTACCACATTTTATTTAAATGTTTAACTTTACACAACTATTAACAATCTTAGAGCTATAAAGGGAGATATAAAGTCCAGGATTACATAGGTCATGCCACCACTGTATTTTGTATTATTATTTCACTTGCTGCAGCTTTCACGATATGGCTTTCCATAAACAGATTATAGTTTGCTTAAATAATTGGTTTCCCATTAGTTGTTAAAATGGTGGCTATAAAATTAAAGTGGCACTAAACAAATCTTATTTTGAAGGGGGCTGTACATAATAAACATTTCCTAATCAAATGGATCACATAAAGAAACTTGATCAGGCAAGAGTGAATTCCAGAAATAGGGGTAAGGGATAAATCAGGTCTTAAACTGTAATTTCAGCAGATCTACTGAAAAAGATATCATAACACAGGAATAAGGGCAGATGAGTCATATTGCTGTCTCTGCCTCTTCTTTTAGATGACGTAGAGGCCTCTTGCTCCCCAAGAAAAATCCATGTTTGCCTGAAGAAAAAATGCTAAATACTAAGTAACTTAGGTAGGTAGGGACTGTAGTTTTATATTTTATTTTTTAATTGAAATTAAATAGAACTATATTTCTTAATAAATACATTTGTGTAATCTATACTATCAACTTCAAAAAAGAAATGTTCTAAGGAACTATAGTTTAATTTGTTCATTGGCTTTTCACAAAGATAAAATTAATTTTATGAAATGCCACAAGGTTTTATTTAATAAAAGAACTAATAAAGTGAGAAAGCTAGTGTCTTGCACCCAGAACAAAACTTGTAGCTGGGGAAAATGATGTTATAATAAAGTACTGTATATGCTAATTAATTTTGGGAAAGGTATTATTGAACATTTTAAATATAAGCACCTAAACAAGCCCTCTTGTTTCCATCTTTAAGTAAATTAAACTTTCTTACCTATTCTATCACACGCTAAGGAATTGTGAAACAATTCAGTCTAAAAGTAAATACATTTGTGTAATCTATACTATTAACTTTCAGAAGAAATTATTCTAAGGAGCCTGTAGCTTAATTATTCATTGGTTTTGAAAGATAAAATTAACTTTATGAAATACCACTCAACTGGAGTGAACAAATTGTTTCATTATGTTCTTCTGTCATGTGTAAGAAAGAGCACAAAACAGCATATGCAAGTTTTCATTGTTTAGAATTGAAAAAAGTGTACATAAATTGGAATGAAGAAGCTACTTTTTGTTTCGACATAGTTGAACAGACCAACGATTTTTAAATATTTTGATGAGGTCAATGTGATGGAGAAAAGATCAGACTTTTCCATTACTCAGACATAAATGTGGAAGCAAAGAGATCAAATTGAATTTCTAGAGGGATACTATTTGGTAGGTTCATGATCGCCATTCTGGCCAGGAAGAAACTACTCACTGCTGATATGGTTACTTCTTCCTTTTGGCATCACTTAATAGTTTCTGATTAGGAGGCAGGGTTTAATATCCTTGTGTCTTCCCTAACTGATGCATTTAAAACTGAAAAAGGTGCATAAGATTTCCTTATTATACCAAAATGATGGACTGATCTTTGGGTACCAAGATTCCACTGGGCTTTGTAGGACTGAAGATAAAGATTGAATTAAACGTGCTAAAAGAAACAGCCATTTATAATTTTAAAAGAAATTGCTTATATCTTGATATCAACAGATCGAGTATATGACTTTTCTTTAAAAAAAAAAAGCAAAGATACCTACTCACCATAGTCTAAGTTGATTTTTCTTTTTGTACAAAAGATGTAACATCTCTCACTATTAACTTGCACAAAACAGCCCACTGCAATGTCACAATGCATGTACAGGATTGCATATTATTATTTGTCATATTTGCCTTTTATAGCCAAGCTACTCCAGATATAATGTAGAATTGTATGAAACACTTGCCATTCCATATTTTAGCTGAATAAAAGTAGTAGTATTAGCCAAAAGTTAGCTTAAGTTAGAAAATGTATATAGTGACCACTAGATGGTGCAGTCATATCAATGATCTTTCTGTTTTATTCCTCATTGTGCAGCTCTTAACAGTATCCATCTATAGTTTCCTGGGTACATTTCAAATAAAATATAGTACAGGCAGGACAACGAGCCTGCTGGGCCTTGGAAAAAGCTCATTTGGATAGTTATGAAGACTACAAAATGCAATTTAATTTGACTGGTTATACAACTTGGTGATTTGAAGATCAAATTTTGAAAGACAATTTAATTATTATTCAGTTGCTGAGCATTTGAAGCCTGTCCATTCTGTACGCACAACTTCTTATGACCTCATATTATGAGTTGCAGTGAACAAAATTGAGTGTATTTATTCCAGGCATCCTACATCTTCTTATAATGCATTTATTCTGAATATGAATCCAAATATAAACGTAAGCCAAATACTTATTTAAATTACTTTAAAGAAATCACATTCTATCTCACTATTCATGAAGTATGAATTAGATTTACAATTTACTAACAGATCAAGAGAAGGTGCATTGTTTGGCAATGACCTTTCCGAAATCAATAGCAAATACATCATAAAACATTTATTCTCACATTCCTCCAAGCAAATGGGAAACCAATGTCAAGTTGGTTGGAACCATCTATGGTTAGTGGTGGGTCATTCATAATACTTCTTGGCCCAAACAAGTGAAATAATTTTCTTTCAATCTTTTACATAGAAAGAAGAGGAAACATAAATACACAAAGAATTACAATCCAGTTTGAGAAGCATTGGTAGAAAGGGAATCTCAGATGATGCCAACTTCCTTTCCAGATTAAGAGACTGACATCATTTGAACAGAACTATTTCCTGCCCCCATTCAATAACCCACCCCAATCTCTTTATCAACAACAAAAATAAAGGTCAAATAATATTGTGAAAAGTATTCACAATCAAAACGAAAGGAGGTGGCTCAAGCTCCTGATGGTAGCTCAGGGTTGTCAGGTGACTTCCTCAGAAAAACATCTGAAAGCATGGACACATTCTCACAGCAAAATCATTGGTCTTCAGCCAGTTTAAGCAAAATCCATCCTTTTCTGCTAACCTTCTTTGGGTACTGGTCCCTCCAAATGTAAGAAGCAGTCTTCAACAGAACTGTTGGAACAAAAATCAAGAATGCCTTACAATCAGAACATCTTAACTAGTAATTTACATCGTTAGCAAATCACAATATGTTAAAGATAAGAAGAAAATTAATTGTATGTTTGCCAATTTCTGTCTACCACAGGGGCATGCAACCTTAAACACTCAAAGAGCCATTTGGATCAGTTTCCCACAGAGAACAAAATACCGGGAGCCACAAAACCTGGGTGGCCAACTTGATGCCACTCACTCCCACTCAGTCACATGACAACCCCTACCCCCCAGCTACACCTACCTAGGTTTTGTGGCTCCCAGTGTTATCTATGGGAAACAAGTATCTCTGTGTGTGTCTCTTTCTCATTCTCCCACTCATCTTTCACTTTCCCTCTCCTCCCTCATCTCTCATCTTTCTCCCTCTCCTTCCCCTCTTTCTACCCCCTCATCTCTCTTCTCTTTCTCCCTCTCTCCCTCTCTCATCTTTCTCCCTCTCATCTCTCATCTCTTTCTCATCTTTCTCCCTCTCCCTTTCATGTTTCCCACCCTTTTCCCTCTCTTTCTCTCCCTCCAGCTCTCATTTTTCTCTTTCTCTCATTCTCTCCACCATTTTCTCATTTCTTTCTTTTTCTCCCTTTTCCTCTCATTTCTTTCTCTCTCACATACGCGCACACAACAGGATAACCTCCTGTGCTGGGATCTCAGCAGTGGGGACAGTAACTCCTCCACTCACTGCCGTCACTGGGCAGTGAGGCGAGTAGCCAGCTGCACAGCGCAGGAGAGCCAGAGCTCTTCCCTCTTTGCTATTCCTCCCCATTCCCCTCCTTCCTGAGCTGACATGAAGGGGACCACCATTGGCACTGAACTTCCTGCAAAGGATGTGGAATCGCAAAAAGCAGCTGGTCACAGGCAGTGCTAGGGGCACTTCAGCCACGCAGATCTGCAGAGAGGTTTGCATCTTCTCAGGGTGGAGAGCAGGTCACATGACCACGTCAGCAGGGAGCCTCAGGAGAGGGATCAAAGAGCTGCATGAGGCTCTGGGGCCACGGGTTGCCAACACCCGGTCTAGCAGTACTGTTCAAAGCTACCAGATGCACATGAACTGGAGATGGAAGTCTTGGCCAGACAAGGGACAGAGAACCTATGTATGACTATGCAAAACTAGCTTCCCATTTTGCCCAGGTAACACCGCTACTCAAGAGAGCTGCACTGTTTGCCTGTGGTCTTCTGGATGGAGTGGAGAGTGTTGGTTGTCAACATTAAAACCTTAAATGGCTTGCAGATGGAAGAGGTTTGGAGACTTGAAGGTTTTAAGTTATGAGAAAACGTTTGTGGTTGAATTGAGATCGCAATTACTCAATGCAACAAGGTGAATGATTATAAATAATGTTATAGATGTGTAATCTTTAATACAGGTCTGGAACGTAAATCTTTTAGAGTTCATTGGGATTGAAGTGGCTAATTACCCTGAGTAACAACAAAGTAACCTAAAAGCTTACAATTTTAAAAGATGAATACATTTTTTTAATGTTAGATGGGAGCAATTCATATAGTCCACTTCCATGTTTGTGCTTCAAGCATTCTCGTTACACATGTGCTTAATTTCAAACCTTTGAAGAGAATGATGTAATTGGGACTCTTGCCAGTAAGGCTGATAACTTAGTCCACACATTCTGTAACTTACTAACATCTAAGAAACTGTAATATGAGAATTTCCAGTGGCCAAAACTTTGATAGGTCAATTTTTAGATTGCAACTTGGAAAGAACTGTATGTAACAGATATAAGAACATATATCACCATCACCAAGATTGTCGAATGAACTAACAAAAGTAGTTCATAGATTGGCAATAATTGTATTATAATGAAAGAAAGGATTGAGTTTGGGTAAATATAGTACAAAATTATGAATGTCATGTGACACCAATGGATGAATGGAAATAAGGCAGGAAAGTAAACAAAATGCAGTGGAGGCACCTAGAGATCCAAGTATAAATATGATATTATTTGATGAAAGAGACGTCACAATTGCGGTAAGAATCTTGAAAATTTTTAAGATTGCAGGTGTAGATGGTGTTAACATTGCATGGCTGCTGTAAAGAAACACACTAGAAAAAATAAAATAGAGTTGTGGAAATCAGATAACCACAGCAAGTGAAAAACATCCAATCTAATCTCTTAGTCTGGAATCTGGAACACCATCAGGGATGGTGAAGCAACTGCCATGTAACACATTTGGGGAACAAGTTGGGAAAAACTACGCTGAAGTCTCCCTCCCTCCCTCCCTCCCTCTTATTTATCGAAATTAGAACAAGTCCCTCAAGCTTATCTTAGGCATTTATTTCTTTCCCATTTTAAATCAGTTATTTTTTTTAGTTTAAATTATTTAGCTATTATGCATTGATTTCAAAACCAGAAGTATATATTGTAATTTATCTTGTTGATAAAATCTGAAAATATCTAATTATTGCTCATTTAAATTACAGATGAATTATTTTAGTTAAACACTTACATGTTTAAGTATAAGAATTTTCTTACACCTTAGAATTTTCCAAGTTTTGTCTGAAGCTGAGGACTGTCACCAGATGTGGCATCTTCCTCTTTAGGCATCTCAGGAAGTTCTGTTGATTGGCTGTAATCTTCTTTTCTCTTCCTTGGAGTCTGATCTATTAACTTTGCTTGGTTTTCATCTATAAGCCCAACTTCTAAATCTTTTATTGTTGATTGTTCTGTTTCAAGAGATTCTACTGGATGATCACCTGAGGCAATACTTCCTAGCATGAAGTTTTGAGTCTCTGTTGAAACAACTACATCCACTTTTAATTCAGGCTTCGAATCATATTGCTTACTTTCTGCATTGCTTTCATTCTCTTTCACAGTCTCAAGATCAGCATCTGTCTTTCTGGAATTCCAGTTTTCTCTATCTTCAGATACTATAGAACATGAAGGCATTTCTTTCGCTACTTCACCTGTTTCTTCTGTCTCTGCATTTACAGTTGTTGGGTGAATTTCATGATTTTTCTCTTCTGCCAGAGAAACTTGCTGACCAACTTGTAAAACTTCCTGAATTCCAAATTCACTTAAACCCATTAAACACAGTTCACTCTTCTGTGTTAAAGGAAAAGTGGTCTCTTGTGATTGTTGAAATTGAGTGACTGCACTCGTTTCCTGCACAATTTTGTAACTCTCAAACTCTATTGTTTCAGCCTGAACATATTTTGGAAATTCAGTAGGGACTCGTTCTGAAGTCATCACCTTTTGCTCAGCTTCTTCTGAAGATGAAGACATTAGCAGCTCCATTTCTAGAGGGGATTGAGATGTACCTGACTGGAGTGAATCTTCTCTGGTGCATCTTTCTGCTGATTCTTCTGCAAATTCAACAGAGGGTATTTCTTCTGACGTCATCATAATCTTTTCCTCAGTTTCTATTTCTGATGAAGATTTTAGTAGGTCTATTTCTGGAGTGGATCCAGATGTACTCATCTGGAGTGCACCATCTCTAGTGCATTTTCCTTCTGATTCTTCTGAAAAGTCAGTACAGGCGATGCCCTCTGAAGTCATAATCTTTTCCTCAGTTTCTATTTCTGATGAAGATTTTGGCAGCTCTATTTCTGGAGTGGATCCAGATGTACTCATCTGGAGTGCACCATCTCTAGTGCATTTTCCTTCAGATTCTTCTGCAAATTCAGCAGAGGGTATTTCTTCTGAAGTCATCATAATCTTTTCCTCAGTTTCTACTTCTGAAGATGATTTTGGCAGCTCTATTTCTGGAGTGGATCCCATCTGGACTGCACCTTCTCTAGTGCATTTTCCTTCTGATTCTTCTGGAAATTCAGTAGAGAGGATGCATTCTGAAGTCATCACCTTTTCCTCAGTTTCTTCTTCAGATAAAGATTTTGGCAGCTTCATTTCTGGAGGAGATCCAGATGCACCTGTCTGGAGTGCTCATTCTGTGGTGCATCTTCCTTCTGATTCTTCTGGGAATTCAATAGAGGGGATGCCTTCGGAAGGCATCTCCTTTTCCTCAGTTTGTTCTTCAGATGAAAATTTTGGCAGCTCCATTTCGGGAGGGGATCCAGATGAATCTGTCTGGAGTGCACCTTCTCTGGTGCATTTCCCTGGTGATTCTTCTAGCACTGAATCTATTTTCTCTGAAAATGCCATCTTATCAGGATACAGAATTGCAGTTTCACTCTCCTGCTTTGAAAGAGCCATGGACTCCTGTTTAAACTGAGCAACTGCATTCTGGATTATTATCTGCACAAGTTTATAAGCCTGAGACTCTATTGTTTCAGGCAGAACATCTTTCCAAAATTCATTAAAAGGGATTTTTTCTAAAGTCATCACCTCTTCCTCAGTTTCTTTATCAGCTGAAGATGTTGGCACCTCCATTTCTGAAGGGGATCCAGATGTACTTGTTTGGAATACACTTTCTCTGGTGGATCTTCCTAATGCTTCTTCTAGCATTGAATCTATTTTTTCTGAAAATGCCACTGCATCAGTATCATGGTGCATAACTACAGTATCACATTTCTGCTTTGAAAGAGCCATAGACTCTTGTTGAAATTGAGCAACTGCATTCTGAATTATTATCTGCACAATTTTGTAAGCCCGAGATTCAATTGCTTCAAACTCAACACTTTTTGGAAATTCATCAGAGGGGATTCTTTCTGAAGTCATCATCACCTTTTCCTCAGTTTCTTCATCAACTGAAGATGTTGGCACCTCCATTTCTGGAGGGGATCCAGATTCACCTGTCTGGAATGCATCTTCTCTGGTGCATTTCGCTGGTGATTCTTCTAGCACTGAAACTATTTTCTCTGAAAATGTCACTGCACCAGGATCATGACATAGAATTGCAGTTTCATTCTTCTGCTTTGAAAGACCCATGAATTCTTGTTGAAGTTGAGCAACTGCATTCTGGATTATTACATGTGCAATCTTGTAGGCTTTAGACTCTGTGGTTTCAGGTTGAACCTCTGCTGGAAATTCAGTAGAGGGGATTCCTTCTGAAGTCATCACATTTTCCTCAGCTTCTTCAACAGGTAAAGATGTCGGCAACTCCATTTCTAGGTGTAATCCAGATGAACCTATCCTGAATACGCTTTCTCTGGTCTGTCTTCCTTCTGATTCTTCTAGCACTGAATCTATTTTGTCTGAAAAGGCCACTTTATCAGGATCAGGATACAGAACTGCAGTTTGTCTTTTCTGCTTTGAAAGAGCCATGGACTCGGGTTGAAATTGGGCAAGTGCATACTGGATTATTATCTGCACAATTTTGTAAGCCTGAGACTCTGTGGTTTCAGGCTGAACACCTTTTGGAAAGTCAGTAGATGTTGAGACTCCTTCTGAAGTCATCACCTTTTGCTCAGCTTCTTCCTGAGCTGAAGAAATTGGCAGACCCATTTCTGGAGGGGATCCTTTTGATTCTTCTGGAAATTCAGCAGAGGGTATTCCTTCTAATGTTGTCGTCACCTTTTCCTCAGTTTCTTCTTCTTCTTCTGAAGATTTTGGCAGCTCTATTTCTGGAAGGGAGCCATATGTACTTATCTGGAGTGCACTGTCTCTGGTGCATTTCTCTAGTGATTCTTCTAATGCCAAATCTATTTTTTCTGAAAATGCTACTGCATCAGTATCAGGATACACAACTAAGTTTTCACTCTTCTGCTTTGAAAAAGTCATGGGCTGTTGCTGAAATTGAGCAACGGCACTCATTTCCTGCACAACTTTTAAACTCTGAGATTCAATTGTTTCAGGCTGAACATCTGTTGGAAATTCAGTAGAGGGGATTCCTTCTGAAGTCATCACATTTTCCTCAGCTTCTTCAACAGGTAAAGATGTTGGCAACTCCATTTCTGGGTGCAACCCAGATGAACCTATCTGGAGTACACTTTCTCTGGTGCATTCTCCTGCTGATTCTTCTAGCACTGGATCTATTTTCTCTGAAAAGGCCACTTTATCAGGATCAGGATACAGAACTGCAGTTTCTCTTTTCTGCTTTGAAAGAGCCATGGACTCGGGTTGAAATTGGGCAAGTGCATACTGGATTATTGTCTGTGCAATTTTGTAAGCCTGAGACTCTGTGGTTTCAGGTTGAACACCTTGTGGAAAATCAGTAGATTTTCCCTCTGAAGTCATCACCTTTTCCTCAGTTACTTCTTCTGATGAAGATGGTAGGATTTCTGAAGGGGATACAGATGTACCCATCTGGAGGGCACCATCTCTGGTGCATCTTCCTGCTGATTCTTCTAGTACTGAATCTGCTTCCTCAAAAAATGCCACTTTATCAAGATCAAGGTCCAAAACTGCAGTCTCACTCTTCTCCTTCAAAAGAGGCATGGACTCTTGTAATTGACCAACTGCATTCTCAATTATTATCTGTGCAATTTTGTAAGCCTGAGACTCAGGCTGAACATCTTTTGGAAAGTCAAAAGGTGTTAAGACTCCTCCTGAGGTCATCACCTTTTGCTCAATTTCTTCATCAGATGGAGATTTTGGCAGCTCCATTTCTGGAGGAGATCCAGATGCACCCATCTGGAGTGCAGCTTCTCTGGTGCATATTCCTGCTGATTCTTCTAGCACTAAATCTGTTTTCTCTGAAAATGCCATTGGGTCTGAATCAGGATACAGAACAGCCATTTCACTCTCCTGCTTTGAAAGAGCCGTGGACTCTTGTTGAAACTGAGCAACTGCCTTCTGGATTATTATCTGCACAATTTTGTAAGCCTGAGACATTATTGTTTGAGGTTGAAGTTCTTTTGGTAATTCAATAGAGGGGATTCCTTTTGAAGTCATCACCTTTTCTTCAGTTTCGTCATCGGATGAAGATTTTGGCACCTCCATTTCTGGATGAGATCCAGATGCAGCCATCTGAAGGGCACCTTCTCTGGTGTATCTTTTTGCTGATTCTTCTAGCAACGAATTTATTTGCTCACAAAATGCCAGTTTATCAGAATCAGGATACAGAATTGCAGTTTCACTCTTCTGCTTTGAAAGAACCATGAAGTCTTGCTGAAATTGGGCAACTGTACTCTGGATTATTATCTGCACAATTTTGTAAGCCCGAGACTCTATTGTTTCAAGCTGAACCTCTTTTGGAAATTCAGTAGAGGAGATTCCTTCTGAAATCATCAGCTTTTCCTCAGTTTCTTCATTAGTCGACGGCTGAACAGTTACTTCTGTCACACTTGCACTAATTCCCTTTTCATCAGACAATTTAATTCTTTCAGCAACAATTTGCAACATTTCCTGTGTTTGTTTATTTAATTCTTCCAGGGCTTGCTCATTTTTCTCGGTCTCCTGCACTGGTGTAGCTATTTCTGTAGTATCAGGTGATTCAGTTAGCCTTGAAACTGCTGAAATCATTTCAGTTGTCTCTTCAGCACAAGACATTTCAGTGGTTTCTTTAGCACAAGACACTTCAGTTGTCTCTTCAATGATTGAAGCTTCTTCTCTAGCTGTAACTGCTTCCGAGGTTAACTCCAGGTCACCGATTATACTATCACCACTAATATCCTTTCTTATTTGTGGCACAAGTTTAGTAACCGCTGCCATTTCTTCAACAATTCCAGTTCCAGAAATTTGCTCACACTGTTCCTCATCATCATTGACATGTTCAGGGGACATGGTCACAGCAGCTGGTATCCAAGATGGTGACCTTTCTTCAATACTTATAATTGTTCTCTCACCTTCTAGCACTGAGACAGCAACTGCATGAACTAATCCTTCAGTGACCTGCTGTGTTATTGATGTACTTTCTGACTTTTCTATATTTTGACTTGGAATTTCTTTATCCAGGTCATCTTGCTCTGCATGTTGAGCTTCAAGTTTCTCTTGCTCGGCAGCATCATACTCTGATAAAGGAACCACAGCTGGAACATCAAAGTCATCTTCATTTGTTCCTGTCATTTCTTCTCCAGCTTCTAGAACAGGAGCATGCTCTGGTATTCCATCAGACTTTTTCTTCCTACGACCAGGCATTAATTTTTTTAATGAAACCCAGGATTCTTCTTTTCCAGTATCCCCATCTAAGGTAGCCTGTTCTAAACTTGGAACTGTGATGGGTTCATCATTTTTATCTTCCATCCTTGTTTTAGATTTTCTTCTTGGAGTTACTAGTCTTTTAAAAGATTCCCATGTTGAAATTCCCTCTGTTTCAGATGGGCTTCCTGCTTGTTCTGGCGAAGAGCTTCCTTGTCCTTGATCACTTTCATGTGAGTTAGTAAAGATGGTATCATGTACTGCTTCTTTATTTGGTGCACTCTCATCTAATTTTTGTTCATCTTGAGCAAGTTTTGGTCCAGCTTCTTCATCAGAAGATGAAGATTTTCTGCTTCTTCTCTTTGATGAGCCTACACAGATTAAAGCTTCCCATGAAACAGAAGTATCAACTTTTTTCTTGGGTTCATCTGCACTTTTTTCTATTTTTTGTTCCTCACCATTTTCTTTAATATCTTCCTGTTCATCGTTAGGTACACTTTCGATTGTCTTATCAAGCTCTTCTTCTCTGTCACCTTCAGAAAGTCTCCTAACCCGCTTCTTAGGAGTCACCATTTTTTTAAAAGATGCCCAAGGTGTAACACTTTCTCTTTTCTTCTCTGCATCTGAAGGAAACCCTTCTTCAGCTTCAGGAATCTGTGCGGCATCGGAAGACTTTTCTATGGATTCTGTTATTTCTTCAGGAGAAGAAGCAGAACTCTCTCCCCTTGGGTCATCTGGACTTTCTGCAGTATCAGACAACTGCTGTGCTTCTTCTGCTGCTTCCTCTGGTTTAGCTTCTTTCTTTCCTTTACGTTTCTTTCTTGACAATTTCTTTAAGCCAGGACCCGTGAAAAGCTTTTTCAAAGGGCTGCCTTGCATCTTGGCTTTTTCTTGAGATGACAGCAATTCTACCTCACTTGTCATTATGCCTTCTGGAGGTTTGCCTGCTGCTGCATCAAGACTGCTTGGATCGGTTTGGATGAAGTGTTCCTTCGCCATTTCAAGAACTGTTTCTGTGACTTTTAACTGTTCAACAGTGGGCTGCTCTTTCTGAAAGTCATCATTTGTTTCCACCAGCTGTTCAAGAACTAGTTGTTCTTTTTTAGGTATTTGGGGTTCTTCTGTCACAACCGCTCTAACATCAATATTTATCTCTCTAGGTTTTTCATCAAAAATCTCTGTGGCCAGAGGAGCCCTTGGTTCTGATCTTTCTTCTATTATTTCAAAAGGTTCCTCGGGCTTTTCTATTGCTACTGGAGACAGTGGATCCAGTTGGTTTATTTTTTCTTCAAATACTTCATTTAACAGTTCTGTTTTTGACTCATGCAATGCAACAATACTTTGCTCTTTGCCCATTAGACTTTTTTGTACTTGTTCCAATTTTTCTTTGGACTCCAGGTCAGTTTCCCCTTCCAAGATTATATCCATTTCTTTTATATTTTCATACAGTTCTTCTGCTGGTGGTGGCTCCCTGGGAGTAGCAGCTTCTTTCAGATCTGTTTCTGATGAAACCTTTCTCTCTTTCTCGCTTTCCATTTTTTCATCACTGTCTTCAAAAGAAATTTCTTTATTTATATTTTCAGCCAGTTCTTCTGCTGATGGCTGCTCACTGGAAGTGGCAGCTTCTTTCAGATGAGTTTCTGTTCTAACTTTTACCACTTTTGTTTCTTCTTTCCTTTCTTTCTCGCTTTCCATTTTTTCATTACTGGCTTCCAAAGAAATGTCTTTATTTATATTTTCAGCCGGTTCTTCTGCTGATGGCTGCTCGCTGGGAGTGGCAGCTTCTTTTAGATCAATTTCTGCTGGAGCTTCCACCATTTTCATTTCTTCTTTTCTCTCTTCCTCACTTTCCATTTTTCCATCACTGGCTTGGCAAGAAACTTCTGTCCCATCTTTTTCTGGTGTCAGTTTTTCTTTTTCTAATTCTTCAACAATTATTACTTCTGCTGACACTTCTTTCTCCATTTCCTGTTCTTGTTTTTCTTTCTCAGATTGCACTTCTTCTCTAGATTTTCTGAAGCTTGTCCTTTTCCTAAACCCAGCCCAACTTTGACTAAAAAACTTCCTTAGAGGTGATGCAGTTTCATTGTTTAACGGGCTCACCGGAGACTCTGGAGATTTAATCCCATTGTTTTTAATTTCTGGCTCTTTGCTTTCTGCGTGAACAGGGGTTTCTGTTACTTTCTCGGAGGAGGTTTCTCGTTCCATCTCCTCAGCCTGAGTTTCTTCCTCAGTCTTGTCTACAGAGGCAGTGATTTCACTCTGTGTAGCTTCTCCCACTGTCTCTGCCTTGAATGGTTTATCTCCAGCCCCATCACTTGGCCCCTCTGCAACCTCTGCCTTTACATCCAATAGCTGAACAGGTTCAGCTTTCTCTGTTTTATCTTTCTTAACTGTAAATTTGAATCCAACTAATTTAAAAACCTTTTTAAATCCAACATCATTTGATGGAGATACACTAGGTTGATCTTCTTTTTCTTCTGATTCCAGCTGTTTATTAGAATCTTCTGCATCTGTCTGTACCTCATCTTCATTTGCCTTGTCGTTTAATTCTGGTGGGCTGGTCTCAATATTTTCGGTTGATTCCTCTTCCAGAATTAAATTTGCAGCTTTTGTATCACCAACTGTAAACGATATTCAAAGATGATAAAAATTAGAATTACTATCATTAATTAATTACATTACATTACATAACTGTAATCATCCCTTACTTATTCTATTAACCTATAAATTTCCTGGATGTAGGTTCTGATGTTGCAAATGTACTGTTGGAAGAAATCTTCTTCTTGGTTCTGCCCCAAGTAGGGAAAAAGACACTAGAGACATGGAGGCTGCTTAGAAAGATGGTTTAATGGTGGACAGGACCACATGGCTTGAGGTCCTGGGGAAAAAGGTG
>JAPKID020000496.1:0-17875 GCA_026931265.2 Tropidonophis doriae | reverse complement strand
ATCTTTGTCTATAAGGTATAGAAAATTCATTCCTTTTTTTTTGGCCTGGATGTAAACTCCCATGTGTTAGAAATATCCTGCAAAAGATTGTAATCAGGCTGATTTTTCTATGATAAGGCTGAACCTTATTCTAATCAGAAAATGCAGCAATTACCCCTTAAGGTTATGCAAGCCATTGATTAGACTGTCTGAATCAGGGGTGGGTTCCTGCCAGTTCTAACCTCTTCTATAGACGAGGTTCCACAAATCTACAGGGCCGTTTAGAACCATTTCCAGCTCCCTCCCCCAGCCCATCCGCCCATCATCAAGACGAAGAGCGAGAGGAGGAATTCTGGGAGTTGAAGTCCACAGGTCTTAAAGCTGTCAAGTTTGAAAACCTTTGGGGGGGTGGGGTTTCCTAAAGGGTTAGGGGCGCAAGGTTCTTGTAACTTGACAGCTTTAAGACTTGCGTGCTTCAAATGCCAGAGTTTCTGAGCCAACATTTTGGTGGCTAAGCAAGTGTGTTGTTAAGTGAGTTTCACCACATTTTACAAGTTGGCTATGCCCACCCAGTCACATGACTGCCAAACCACTCCCACCCAATCACATGACTGCCAAACCACTCCCACTCAGTCATATGGCTGGCAAGCCACTCCTACCTGGTTACATGATCAGCAAGCCACTCCCACAAAGCAGGCCACACCTACAGAAGAGGTTCTTAAAAATTTAAAACCCACCACTGGTCTGAATGATGCTCTGTGGGAACTGCTCTCAATCTTCTAGAAAGCCACATGTTGAGTAAACTTAACATTGAATTCAAGAGGCTGATGGGAATATAAAGGTCAAGCACAGTGAGAGAATTGCCCCATGCATTTATTAAATGTTTCATGCTTCTGTTAAGTTTAGATAGATAAGTTTGGTAGCCTTCCATTAATCAACTTTTTTTCTTTTCATTGCAATGGATCATATTTGTTCCTACTTACTGGATTCTTTCTCAAATTCATATATATGCTGGTCTTGTTGTATTCGGGTGTTTTCCCATGTAAGAATGAGATTGTCTTTGCAACATTTCAGCAAGATCTCACTTGCTATCTTCAGGCTTCGGTCTGTGGATGCGTAGATGCCGCCCTTCCTTAAATCTTGGTGGGGAGGGTGGAGTGCTGACTCTGTTGCTGTGAGTGGGTTGATTGGCTGTGCAGCTGCATCATGATTGGTAGATTGATGCTAATTGGTCAGCACTCCAACCCCTCTCATCAAGATTTAAGGAAAGGTGGCATCTACACAGCCATAGACTGAAGCCTGAAGATGGCAAGTGAGATCTTGCTGAAACACAGGAAAACACCCAAATACAAGACCAGCATACCTACACCTGTGTAAATCTACAAAGATAGATAGATAGATAGATAGATAGATAGATAGATAGATAGAGATAGAGATATAATTTTCATAACATATAACGACATGTATATTATTACATAACCAACATCGTATTGTATTATTAAATATATACATCAGTTCGTCTTACCATCAACTCCTAAAAACAATTATTGGCTCTTCTGCCCTCCATACACCATATTTGTACCTTATCCACCACTTTCTTCTCCCTCTCTCTTCCTCCTCCGTCCTCCTTTCTTCCTCTGTCATCCTTCTCTTCTCTACTTCACCTTCTTCTCTCCTTCTCCCCTTTCCACTCCTTCTCTCTCTCTTCCTCTCCCCCCTGCATTCCCTCCTGTCCCTCTCTTCTTCCCTTAAGTCTCTCCTCTGCTATACACTCTTCATCTCATTTATTTGTTGAATTTTAGCTTCTGAGTGAGCTCCATTTTATGTTGATGGTATTTATAATTCCTGTTCAATATACATATTTAATGTTAACATATATCTTCCTCCTTTTTTAAAAAAAGAGAAAAAATGTATATATTGTGCTTTTAATCCCCCACACCCCACCCTAGCCTAATTTTGGCTGAGATGTAGCCTGGTTACAATTCCGAGCTATTCTCATCATTATATTTATATAATTATGCATTCTTTTACTTTTTATTTTCCCCATTTCTACCCCTTCATTATCTCTCACTCCTTCATCCTTCCCTTCTCCTTTAAATACCTCCTTCTCTGAATTCTATTTAGGTTTGATTTTAATGATTTATGTATATTTTTTTTTATAATTTCACATAGTTCTTCAGATTCCCACCTTTCCATCATGTCCAGTTCCAAAGTTACAGTTAATTTTACAGTTCGTATTTCAGAGTTCTGATTCACCTTAAATTTATCTAATTCAGCTGCTGTAGAGGAGAGCGATGGGAGCCATCTTGGTCTTTTGTTCTTCCTTAATGTCCAGTTCTAAAATTGCATTAGTTATATAGATCTTATTTCAAAGTTCTGGACCACCTTAGATTTAATTAATTCAACTAATATGAAAACAGAAGAGAAGCTGGAGCCATCTTGATCTTTTGCAGCAAAGAAAAAGAAAATAAATGTATTTTCCCTGTTCTTGAATTTGTTATTATTTTCCCCTTGCTACCTTCCACCTCTCATTGATTATAGTTTCTCAAAATGTATTAATTGGAACTAACTTTCATACAGCCAAATTTGGGTATTTTTCTCTTTGCCTCCTGCTTTTCCAAGTTCTGATTTATGGCAGTTGGTTAATTAACCAACTGCCATAAATAAGATTGCATAGGTAAGATTAGGTTATCAGCTATCAGTGAGAAAATAGTGCTTTTTTCTTGATTTTTTTTCTCTTGTTGCATTCCACCTCTCATTGGAAGAATGGAATGCAATTGGAAGAAATTTGGAAATTGCCTCGGAATGTTTCGTTTCTATTTCAAATTCAAATTCAAATATGAGTGGGTTTGTCACTTCTCTGCTTTCTCCCTTTCTGTCTGAATTGTTTCAAACAGATGGCTTTGGAGGGAGGGGTTTCAACCCTCCATTTTACCTTTCTTTCTTTCCTTTTGCCAAAATCCAGATCTGCCTATTATTCATATTTCAAGATTCTTTGCCTTTTCCAAGTTTTGATTTATGACTGTAGGTTAAATGAATCTTCTTACCGGTCTTTCATCTCATCCTCATACTCCTGTTCAGTTGCTTTGGCTGGAAGCCAACTCCTTGTGCAGCCATGTTGCCATGCTGCCCCCCCTACTCGGATTCAAAATGCAAATCTCTGACCTGTGATGGACCTGTTGCCTCCCCCTGGGTCTGATGAGATTCTGCCCCTTCTTCACCCCTCCTCCAGGAGCTTTCTGATCCAAAAAAGAATCTTGAGAGCTCACACCCACATCTGTTTAGCTGGGGAACTTTTAGGCAACTCAATCCAACCTTGTCTTGCAGAACCCACATTTGGTTATCTTGACATATAGGTTGGCTTTTAACAATTTGATAAGAATTTTACATACCAATTTGAGGTGCTGATTCATGGCTTTAGTGTAAATTAAAATGTCATTCAGATAGATTAGTACACTTTTGTAGAGATATTCATGCAGTATCTCATTAATGCATGAACACTGCCAGTGCCCCTTGGAGCCCAAAAGGCATTACCCTATATTGAAAACTCGCAAGGGAACAATTAAAAGCTGTCTTCAACTCGTCCCCTTCACAAATTCTTACTTGATAATAAGCCTCCCTTAGTAAAGATAACCCCCTCCAACAATTGGGCTAGCATATCCTTCATGAGCGGCAGAGGACACTGCACCATACACACTCCATTGATACCTAGAAAGTCCACACATAAGTGCAAGCTGCCATCTTTGTTTTCCCTGAACAATACAGGGGTGGCAATGGGGGACCTCACTGGCTGTATAAACCCTCGTGTCCTGTACTGTCTCATTTCCTCTCACTCCTTAGGAGTCAATCAATCAATCAATCTTTTATTTACGGTCATAGACCAAAACACAAGTACTACAGGAAGAAATGTTAAAAATAATAATAATGATAATAATAATTATCATAATATCATAGCAATGGATCGCCAATAGCTTAACTAAGGAAGGTTACAGCATTCTCCCCTGATGGTTACAGCTTTTAAGAAAAATTTTGAGACCTGAAAAGTGATATATGGAGAGCCATCTCCTAGGCATTGGGCCATCAAGTTGAACCATTAAGTCCAGAAGGGATGGTTTCGAGGAGAGACAGTAACTTAGATCTGTCTGTGTTATACATGGGGCAAGATAGAAGGACATGCTCCGTAGTTTCAACCTTGGGTGAGCTTAAATAGACTCCAGAGGATGGTAGAGGACAGGAAGGCCTGGAGGAATGTTGTCCAAGGGGTTACAATGGGACGGGCGTGACTTCAAAACTAACAACAACAAATGAGGTCTTAAACTACTTGGAACAAGCATAGTTGGTAGATCACCCTCACTTTTAGAGACACAGGTAGATTATTAATCTTATTTTATTTTATGCCACCTTTATTTTAATAAATAACTCAAGGGTTATCAGACCTAATACACCTTCCTCCTCCTATTTTCCCCACAACAACATTCCGGAATCACTGCATATTTCTATAAAATTTGTAGAATTGACATAGAAAGATATGCTGGGAAAGCATTGCTTTTTATAGCAAGAAGCATATAAAAGCTGACATGCAATATACAAAATATTGACACTGGATTCTTTCATAGTTGACCACAAATATAAATTAGATCTACAGATATGCTGTCACTCACCTGAATAAAAAACTGAGGAAGATAAATGTGAAATTGCTAACTTCTTAACAAAAATATGTGCCACATTTTTCAAATTAGTGAAATGGTATTGGAAGGTAGCCGAATGTGACATCAATTTTTTAAAAAGGACTAAGGGATAAAAAGATAACATATTGTTCAGTTGGTATAATGTCCATAGGAAAGGGATTGAAAAGAAACCTGAAATCACATACTATTCCAGTTACCTTGTTTGAAAAAAAGAATATGATCGAGATTAAAAAAGCAAAGAAGACGGCAATGAAAATTATCAGGGGTTTGGCCATCTTCCCTACAAAAAAAAAATTAGAATGTTTGGGATTTCATCAATGTAGGAAGACATAAATAAGGTAATGAAGAAAGTAGACAGAGAGGTTTTTTCCTCATCTCTCAAAACACTAGGATTGGGGCCATTAAATGAAGAGGAGGGAAGGAGATTTAGAACAGACAAAAGAAAACACTTCTTCATATAGTAAATAATCTGTGAAATTCATTATTATAAAATGTAGCACAGCGTTCTTACTTCATCAGCTTTAAATGGGAATAATATTGATTTAAAAGAGGAAGACAAAGATATCAAGGACTATTAATTTTGAGACTCCATGGAATCTTTGGATTAGCAGTAGCATGCCTTCAGATACCAATTGCAGGGAAATAAAATCTCCACCTCTTCAAAGCACTCTAGAGACTTCATTGGCTACATGAGAAGCAAAATGCTAACTACAGGTGAAACTCGAAAAATTAGAATATCGTGTAAAAGTTCATTTATTTCAGTAATGCAACTTAAAAGGTGAAACTAATATATGAGATAAGACTCATTACATGCAAAGCAAGATAGTTCAAGCCGTGATTTGTCATAATTGTGATGATTATGGCTTACAGCTCATGAAAACCCCAAATCCACAATCTCAGAAAATTAGAATATTACATGCAATCAATAAAACAAGGATTGTACATAGAACAATATCGGACCTCTGAAAAGTATAAGCATGCATATGTACTCAGTACTTGGTTTGGGCCCCTTTTGCAGCAATTACTGCCTCAATGCGGCGTGGCATGGAAGCTATCAGCCTGTGGCACTGCTGAGGTGTTATGGAAGACCAGGATGCTTCAATAGCGGCCTTCAGCTCTTCTGCATTGTTCGGCCTCATGTCTCTCATCTTTCATGCTTCCATGCCACGCTGCAATAAATGAACTTTTGCATGATATTCTAATTTTTCGAGTTTCACCTGTATATTAACCACCTTTCCTGAATCTCTCAGTATTTTAAGACTACAATCCTGTTGCTACTGGGCATCGTATCCATTCCAGCTGTGATGGGTGGTAGCCAGAGCTGAATACACTGAAAAGGGCATCAGGCTGGGAAAGGTGGAGAAAGATAAATAAACCACATTCTTCCCCAAAGAGTTGCTTCATGCCACATTTCTTTTCTCATGCTTGGATTTAGAAATTTCGCTCTAAGGGGATTAACACGGAGTGTAACATTATCAATTAAGTTGGCCTTGGAGATGCCTCTCTTCTGCCTCTTCGCTTGCATTTTCCACAAGTCACGTTAGAAGCTTTTCTGAAATCCTCTTTGCCAATCAGCTTTAAGGTGATTTCGGCATCAAGCCTCTCTACGTCCTTAACTCACGGAGGCTTTGCCCCCGGGCTTGTGGAAGTCTTACTTTAGCACAGGAGCCTGATTATTATTATTTTTTTTCAAGCTGTCTTTTAAACAGAAGGAATTAAACCTGTCACCTTTGTGTGCATGACCCTGGCAGGAACAAGAGCTTTTAACATATTCCAGAGGCTTTAAAGTGTCAGAAACAGTCTTGGAGGTGTGAAGATTCATTTCACTGTACACTTTTCCTGTCTCAAGTATTTTGCAGCCTCTGGAGTCTGCTTGGTTTCATTTCAGAGTCAGAGAAGAAGACGCTCTGAGAATCTCTTCAGGGGAAGGAGGGCCTTTCAGAGAGAAAGCAGGACAGTCAAAGAAGAAGCAAAGAGGGTGATGGTGTTTTCTTATCAACAGCATCTCAGGGTTCCAAGTAACACCCCCAATGAAAGAAGACTCGGAGGCTTGAGTTTCCTTAAAGTTCCATTTACTAGAGATGTCATATTGGCACACCTGAGAAAACCTGAATCTGAAAGTTTCCAGGTTTCCCCCACCCAAAAGAAGGCTCAAGTCCCTGCCCAGCACCCTACATATCCATCACATGATGCAATCAGGCACCATCCAAAAATGAAGATGCCTCCCAATCGCAGCTGCAGGGCAAGATGTCCTTAACTGTCTGAGAGAAGAATGCTATTTTGATTATATATCACACACACTCTATATAATCTCCCCTCCCATTTTCCCGCAGTAGAAAATGTGGCAGGCCTTAAGGCCCAAATGTAAAAGATGGCTTCCAGTCTGACACAGAGAGCCACAGCAACAGCATTTTCTACCACATCACACCAAGCAAGCAGTTCTAAGACAAACATAGCCCTATCAGAGATGTTCCAGAAGATCCAGGGCAGATCCAGGTTTGGACTAGAGAACATCTATGTTCCCTAAGATTCTGTGAAGGCAAGATAGAAAAAAGAAGCTCTTTTTAAGGGAAGTCTCAAAGGTGCTTTTTCTAAAACACAACTGGACTTTTAAGCTATTTTTCTTCATATATGTTTTGCTGAATTGAAGTTACAACTGAAGAAGCTTCTTGGATGAGAAGCAAAATGTTTTCAAAGAAAGCAACCAAGAAAGTCCGGTTGGCTTTTGGAAAAAGGACCTTTGGGACACATGACCTGGATGATTGAGAATCTCCATAGACATCTGTAGGGGAAGAAAACTTTGGGCAGCTGAGAAGTGTGGATTTTGACATGGTGGTACCTTTTGTATGTGATGCAGCCCAAACTTGGATATTTATTTATTAGATTTGGGCAATACCTCCAGGTGACATATATAGTGCTCTCTTTTAATACAATAGCAGAATTGGAAGGGACCTTGGAGGTCATCTAGTCCAACTCCCTGCCTCCTGTAGGCAGGAAACCCTATACCATTTGAGACAAATGGCTATCCAACATCTTCTTGAAGACTTGCAGTGTTGGGGCATTCTCTCTACTACTCTATAGTACTCTCTCTCTATTCTCTACTCTCTAGAACAATCAATCAGTGGAACAGCTTGCCTCCAGAAGTTGTGAATGCCCCAACATTGCATGTCTTTAAGAAGAGGTTGGATAGCCATTTGTCTGAAGTGGTGTAGGGTTTGGTGCCCAGGCAGGGAGTTGGACTAAATGACCTCCAAGGTCCCTTCCAACTCTGCTATTGTATTTATTATTTGTATTTGTACTTTCCCAACAACAGCCCTTGTGAGGTAAGTTGGACTGAGAGAGAATGTCTGCGGAGATTCTCAGTCATCCAGGTCATGGTTGTCTCAAAGGTGCTTTTTCAAGAGGCAAGTGGACTTTCTTGCTTTTCTTTGAAGATGTTTCACTTCTCATTCAAGAAGCTTCTTCACCTCTGACTAGACGGTGGAAAGGTTCTTCAAAAAAACCCAACAACAAGTTGCCTCTTGAAAAAGCACCTTTGTGACTGAGAGAGAATAACTGGCCCAGAGTTATGTGATGTGGCTAAGGATGAATAACGGTCTGTCCACTCCACATTCATCATTAAACCACATCAGCAGTCACTGGCAAGACATCAAAAGGAGAACCTTTATTGACCTGTATTCTTATCAACTTACAACATCATTACATTTATTGCAATTTTCTGTGGAAAGGGCTATCAAGATGGATCTACTATGCCGACCCATGGCTTAGCCCAAAGGCCAGGTATTTGACACAGCCATCCTTCCTCTTTCAAGAATGTTCAGATGAAGTTGCAATTTAAAGTTGGCTTCCTTCCCTATGGAAATGTGAAGCCCTTGATGAGGACTTAATTAGTTCTCTTGGAGGCTGCTGGTATATATTAGCACCCAATGAATTCTATTGATTAGCCGTGATCATGACCCAGTCAAATCCCCTCCCACCTTCCAGAGGCCACTTTTCAAAAAGCCGCTGGAGCAGACCGTGATTTTTAAAGAGCAGATTATAAATTACCCTGACCCTTGCTGCCAGGTTTCAGCCTATTAAGCTGCTAATTTTCATTCGGCATAGAACGCTATCCACAGATGCTTGCTGCTTCATTCCTACTTTCCAAACCAATGTACCTTTCATTAACTTGAATGAGGATGTATTGACCCAGATGGAAGGAAAAAGTGATCTTATTGGAATTAATAGGCTTCTTAAAATCACCCTGGTGCTGGTGCTCATCTGCCCAAGGAGATTTTGCACGACTATATTAATTGTGATCTATAACAGGGGTTCCATCCTGTCCTTGGTCCTGGTTTCAAATTCATCACACAATGGATTTCACAGTCAGATCCCCTCTTTTGATACAATTCTTTTAATTATTGCACAGGCAGCTGTACTGCAGGATACCCTCTTTGTCCTAGTGGGAAAAGAAGCTCACGGAGACCTGGCAAAATGCCAGTGCTTGTGCCCAGACAATAGCTGCGGTATTACAACAGACACAACCAAAAGAAAGAGATTTATCACAAAAGTGCTTTGGCTGGAGGGTATTTTGCCTTCTTTATCAACAGCGCTCAACTAGAATAATAAAAACTCTGTTTCATCATTGGTAAAAACTGTCCCCAGGAGCTTGTAAAGGTCCCTTCCTCAAAGCAATTAGAAGATTTTTGTTGATTATCTTGTTACATTGAGCTCTCAACCTTGGTTAAGAGATATCTGAAGTGAAGTTGATTTCCATGAGTCTTTTTAATAATAATAATGGACAATATGGAAAATGGAGAAGCTAAAATGCTCCTGGACTTTAAAATTCAAATAGATGAGCACCTGTCACATAACACCCCAGACTTCACAATTGTTGATAAGAATGGCAAAAAAGTGAACATGGCAACAACAGGAGATAGAAAAGTAGAAGAGAAAGAACTGGAGAAAATCATGAAATATAAAAATGTTCAAATAGAAGTAGAATGACTGTGGCATATGAAAGCAAAGATAATTCCAATCAGAGGGGGTATTCAGCAGGTTCTGATCAATTCTGGAGAACCGGTAGTGAAAATTTTGAGTAGTTCGTAGAACCAGTAAATCCCACCTCTGACTGGCCCCAACCCACCTATTCTCTGCCTCCCAGGTCCCAGCTGATCAGGAAGAAATGGGGATTTTTGCAGTAACCTTCCCCTGGAGTGGGGAGGGAATGGAGATTTTACAGTATTCTTCTCCTGCCATGCCCACCAAGCCATGAAACGCCCACCAAGTCACTCCACAGAACCGGCAGTAAAAATGTTTGAATCCCACCACTGATTCCAATAGTAATAGGGTGCACTTCAAAAACATCTGGAACACCACCTGAACACCATCAATATTGTCAAAATAATCACTGGTCAATTGTAAAAGGCAGCTTTACTTGGAACAGCTTACTTCCTGTGAAAATACCTTTAATACTATGAAACAGCAACATCTGCCTATTGCATCTCCTTGGGAAGGACTTGATAGGTAGATCAAATGCTAAATACAGTCTAAAAATATGCCTGAGTATAGGACCAACCATAATAATTAGTATGCCATTATTCATCCATAATCTTTTGATATGGGGTGGGCTATGAAATATGTAAAATAAATAAATGCATTTCTAGTATCTTACGTTCCCATACTACATATTATTTGGGAAGAATTATTTATGTGTTCATCTTATACTTTGATTTTCTTTGAGTAACTTGGAACAATATTATCTGCACCTCTATGACTGTCTGGTTTGGTTCTGCAATCCAACAAGACAGACACAGACTTCACAGGATAATCAGAACTGCAGAAAAAAAAATCTTGCTACCTGCCTTCCATTGAGGAACTGTACACTGCAAAAGTCAAAAAGAGGGCCATAAAAATATTTACAGACTCCTCGCATCCTGGACATAAATTGTTTCAACTCCTACCCTCAAAATGATGCCATAGAGCACTGTACACCAAGACAACTAGACACAAGAACGTTTTTTTCCTGGACATAAATTGTTTCAACTTCTACCCTCAAAATGATGCCATAGAGCACTGCACACCAAGACAACTAGACACAAGAACGTTTTTTTCCTGAACACCATCACTCTGCTAAACAAACAATTCCCTAATCACCGTCAAACCATTCACTAAGGCTGCATTACTATTACTATTAGTCTTCTCATTGTTCCTATCACCCATCTCCTTCCACTTATGACTGCATGACTGCAATTTTGTTGCTTATATCCTTATTATTTACACTTATATTGATTATTTCCTGATTGCTTATTTGTACCCTATGATTATCATTAAGTGTACCTTATGATTCTTGACGAATGTGTCTTGTCTTTTTATGTACACTGAGTGCTTATGCACCAAAGACAAATTCCTTGTGTGTCCAGCTATTCTAGAATAGAATAAAGAATTCTATTTCATTTCATTTTTCATTTCATTTTACATTTCATTTTATTTAGACTTGTATCCCGCTCCCATCTCCGCAAGGGACTCGGGGCGGTGCACAGGGTATACTAAAAGCACAATACAAAATACAAACAATTTAAAATATATTAAACAAACTTTCCCTGCGCTAAAACCCATTAGTTAAAAATCCTAAAACACCCAAACTAAAAATTTAAAACTCGGGGCAATTTGGCCGGGTGAGATCAGGCCAGGCCGGCTTGATTGAAAAAGTGAGTCTTGAGCTTCTGGCGGAACAGGCGAAGGTCGGAGATGGCATGTATATCAGGGGGAAGGTCGTTCCAGAGGGTGGGGCCCATCACAGAGAAGGCTCTCCCCCTGGGCGTCGCCTTACTGAAATCAAATGCCTTACTGAAGTCCAAGTTAAATTATATCCACAACATTCCTCTGATCCACTAATTTTGACACTTTGTCAAAGAATGCAATAAAATTTGTCTGGTGTGATCTGTTTTTGCAAACCTAAGTTGGCTTCTGGCTATAACTTTGTTTGCCTCTAGGTATTTGCTGATAAGGTTATTACCTAGAGTGTACAGTTGGAAAAAAGTATCAAATAATTACTACATAATGCCAAGAAAATTGCATGGATGAAGTTCCAAGGTGTCAAACCCAATTCAATGGGTCATTTACCTTTTTATTAATTATTCCCGAGTTCCATTTTTGCAGGAACCTAACATACAATGAAAAGGAAAAAAGCAGCCTTGTTTGACTTGGTTCTCTATTATTCTTATAAGATGTCAGTCCTTCCATATAACCCGTAGAGGAAACAGAACTAGATGTATTAAATCTACTTTATTGTAAGGCTACATTAATAGAACCTTGCAAATCTGAAAGTACTGAAAGAAAATACTTCCTACTGCCCTTTTTAACTGCTTAATCCATTAGGGTGGGTCCTTTCTAAGTTTCTTTCAATGACCATTAAGCAACTGTGGGCTTCAGCCCCTCTTTTTTGATCAATTGCTAGTCAGCATCTCTTCCTCAAGATCATCCACACATTCCACTTCATTAGAATCCTGAATCTAAGCTAGTTAGGACATACATCCTAATAATTGGTATTTGTTTAAAAAAAATCAGATGTCTTTGGTTTGTTTCTAAATATACATTTCAAATAGCATCAGCAATATACATTTTAAGCCCATTGTGGTGTGTTCTTTTTTCCCCTTTCTCTTTAGAACAATGCTAAAAGATAAATACATTTTAATTGCTTCATCTATTCAGACAAAATTAACTATTTTCAATAATAACAGAAGAGAAAAGCATTGCTTTTTTTAGCAATGCTAGTCCCCTGGCAGTCATAGTGGCATTCATCACTCTTGATGATCTTTATCAGTGGAGGTAATATTCCATTCTTTTCATTCCATTCCTGTTCCTATTAGGTCTTTTCATAACCTTTGATATCATTTATCATGGTATCCATCTGGCATGATTGGGGACAGGAAGTAAGATATCTGCCCTGATTCTACTCTTTCTTAAGTGGGCAGCACCTGCTGAGGAGAGAAGAAAAAGTTATTGACTCAATGAGTTACTGAATTACTCCTGAATTCAGCTTTCTCCCCATCACTATTTAATATTTACATGGAGCCACTGGAAAAAAATATTCTATCAAATTGGGGTAGGGCATCATCACAACATCACTACCTCAGGCTGTACAAGAGATAGTGGAAATATCTTCACCTTGTCTCTGGAGACTATCAACATCTGGATGGAATTAAACAGGCTGAATTTGAACCTTAGCAAGATAGAGCTTTGAGCCTTGCAGTCCCTTGGACTGCACGGTGATCAAACTGGTCAATCCTAGATCAACCCTGAAATCAACCATGACTGCTCTTTAGAAGGCCATATCCTGAAGATGAAACTCAAATTCTTTGGCCACCTAATGAGAAAGATGGACTCACTGGAGAAGAGCCTGATGCTGGGAAAGACTGAGGGCAAAAGAAGAAGGGGACGGCAGAGAATGAGGTGGCTGGATGGAGTCACTGAAGCAGGAGGCCTGAGCTTAAATGGACTGCAGAGAATGGTAGAGGACAGAAAGGCCTGAAGGAACATTGTCGCAATGGTCAGACACAACATCGCAACTAATAACAACAACAAAGATAGAGGTGCTGTTTGTTCATCACGGCTCTTTAAGCTTCGGTGTTGTCAATGAGGTAGTGTGCCCATTGCACAGCAATGCTGTGACTAAGGTATTCTTCTAACTCCAATATCTAAGCAGGTGAAGGTCATGGCTAGAGTGCCTTTAATACCAATAAAGGAATATATTTGTATCTCAGTGTTGAAATGATAGGGTCTTCGTTTTTTTCTGAGTTTGGTTGTTTTCCTGCTGATGTTTCATTGCCCAGTCTAGGTGTTAGCACTGAAGATGCTACCTAGTTTGGGTAATGAAACATCAGCTAGAAGATAACCAGCTCAGAGGGTAACAAGGACCCCTCTGGGTTGCCTTTGGCAGTTCCCACTAGTGAGCCAGTTGCAGGTCTACTCAGTGGAGCAGGACGTTACAATGATTAGTGCTCTCTTTTCTATGTAAATGAATGACCAGAAGGTGGTCAATTTGGGGTTTTCTCTGAAGAACATGGAGAAGTTTCAGTCAGTCCATAAACCAGTTATTGTTTAGCAAATTGCACTGGGGCTTTGGAGCCTTTACTGCCTTGCTATCTGCTTCAGCTCCAGTTCAAACAGCTGGTTTTAATCTACACAGCACTATCTGTCTTAGCACCAAAGTACCTTCAGGAGCATTTCCAGGTGGAATTAGCCCCCCCTGACTTGTACTTTCTAGAAAAAAAAACTGCCACTGATCCCCCACTTCTGCATTGTGAAGAGGCTGAGATACTTTGCCACTGCTTATCTGCTGGTCATATTGTGGAAAAGATTGCCAGTTGGTAAGACCCATCCACCCCAGTAGAAATTTGGTTATAACTGCAGGTATTGGTCAAAAATGATTTTGTAAAAACTTATTTATTACAATCATATTTGCAGGTTGTTGCTAAACGAGGTCTAATCCACACAATAATTCAAAGGGAGGATATTGCAAGTTCATCAGAGGCAATGCAGAGAAAGTGGCTTTTTAACCTGATAAATTGAAATTGGATTTAGTGGATTTTTAAGTTTCACGGAATTATTTTGTATAAATCAAAGCAAGACTGCTCTAGGTTGATTTTCAGCAGTTTACACATGATATTTAAGACACCTCCCAGAATTTTTTTTATCTTATCTATCTTTCTCCTCCCTGTTTGTCCAATTAAGCATGGAATTTGTAAATATTGTCTCATAATTCTGTTGGTAGTTTGTATTACCATATTTTTCAGATAATAAGACACACTGGAATATAAGATGCACCAAGAGGTACATTTTTAAAAAAAGGTTTTGCCCTCCCCAGCCCTCAGGAGCACTCTGTAGGCTTCCCAAACCCTCTGCACACCCCATTTTCTGTGAAAAATAGGATGCAAGGGGTGGAGTTTCGGGGGGCCAAACATGCTGTATTCAGTGTATAAGATGAATCCAGATTTTCACCCTCTTTTGGGGGGTAAAAAGATGCATCTTATACTCCAAACATATGGTAACTACAGAGGAGGACGAGAAGGAGGAGCAATAGTTTCATCTAGATGAAAGGGGCATTTAAACCCACTGAGTTTAACCCCCACCTCCTAATTGCAGGAATCTCTTGGGCAGGTGGCTGTCTAATTTCTGCTAGAACAATTCTACTCAAAGAAAATCTACAATCTCGCTGGGCATTTGATTCACCTACTAAGCTGTCCTCACTACAGGTGGTCCTTGTTTACTGACTGACTCCTACAGGAACAGTTCACAGTTTTGCCAATGATGAAAAACTAACGTCTCAACCAAGCTTCACTTTATGTACTTTGCAGGTCTGTAAAGTGAAAGAAAGCTGAATTTCATTCATAAGCACAGTCACAGTTTCACTTCATGTGTTTCAGTTAATAACCAGTCCCAGTTGTGTTCCCTAAATGAGGACTACCTTTTTTTCTGCCATTGATTAGAATCTGCCTTTTTGTAATTAGAAATCCATTATTTCCTCTCCTGTACTCTGGAACAATAGAGAACAAATTATGATTCTACATGTGACACCCTTTCACATAGTTGAAGTGTTTGTCACATACTTGCCAAAAGAATGTGTTTCCTTAATAACAGTTTCTAGTTACTTGATTTTTCTTGTTGCCATTCTCTGATTTGACTCCATTTTTTGAGGTGTGGCAATGGTAGTAGAAGTGTAGTAGAATGGGTGGATTAATTTTTGGTCCCTGAAAAATTATTTTTTCTCTTTGTCAATACAGATAGTCCTCCACTTACCATAATTGGACCTGAAATCCAGAGATGGGTTCCTACCAGTTTGGACCAGTTCAGCCGAGTAGGTAGTAACTCGACCAGCCACCTGCCTGAACTGGTTTTATCAGTGGCACCCAAGGTGCCCCCATCTTGTTTTTTGCTTTTGCGCATGTGCAGAAGCATTTTTTTTATTTCTGCAGATGTGCCCGAAGCACGTCCCTGAGTGAACTGGTAGTAAAAGAAGCCGAAACTCACCCCTGTTCAAATCTCAATCATTGAGGGAATGTTGTTAAGCAAGACCCATGTGATTGCTTCTATCAATAACCGCAATCCTGGCTCACCCAGTTGTGGTTGTTCATGATGTTAAATAGACCACCGAGGAGATGGTCCAGGCCTTCTTCACACCCAGGAAGGTTGGGTCATTTTCCCATCCCTATAAGGAGAACAATTGTAATAATACTGTCATTCGCTAGGGTTTTCACCAGATTTTTAAATACATTCATCCAGCATTGCCAAATACATTCCTCCAGCTATTGCCAAATTCCCCTTCCTGCATGGAGGAGAGGGGAAATCCCTTGGCATGCTGGGGAACAGACCTCAAATCCATTTTCCCATCTGCTTGCAAATTTCCCTATCAATTTCTGCATTAACTTTCTTGAGAAGCCAGGACAGAAGATTACAAATGGCAATCACATGATTGCAAGGCCCTTGACAACCAATCATAAGTACAAACAGGTTTCTAAGCACCCAAAATACAACCACAGGGGAGGTGGTGCATTATTTTACAATGGCCTGAAGTGTTTTATGAGCTGTAAAACACCCATTCTGAAGCCATCATGACTGTGAACAGTCATTAAATGACTAAACATAAATTGAGGGCTATCTGTATCTTGACAAATGTTTCTTCATTGGAAAATTCCTCCACCAACGTCCTGGCAACATCCCTATAAAATATGAAGCATACTATCAGCATTTATCAATTGTCACACAGGAAGGAACTGTCTGTGCCACCTTGGTTGTCCACCTAAGGACAACATTGTTTTATATGTACAGTAATAGCATTTGGTATTGCTAAATATCAAGCAGACCAGAGGTGGTATTCAGCAAGTTCTGACCAGTTCTGGAGAACCGATACAAAAATTTTGAGTAGTTCGGAGAACTGGAAAATACCACCTCTGGCTGGCCCTGCCCTTATCTATTCTCTGCCCCTCGAGTCCCAGCTGATAGGGAGGGAATGGGGATTTTGCAGTAACCTTCCCCTGCCATGCCAGCCAAGTCATATCCAACAAGCCATGCCCACAGAACAGGTAATAAAAATGTTTGAATCCCACCACTGAAGCAGACTATTATATCAACACAGGCAGTGGTCTCAGAGTACAAGCAACCCCTCTTAAAACCTTGAACAGCCCCCAGTTCCCTAGAAACCATGACCAAAACAAGAAAGAATTCTTTGTTCTATTCTGTCCAAAACAAAGTGCAGTTTTTAGCTCTTTAAATCAAATAAGTAGAAAAAAAGATCATAAGAAGTTGAATATTGATTTCACCATAATTACAGCTCTTACCTCATACATAGCAGTTACTGGAATTTTGTATATAATGGCTTCATAGCTTTTTTGAAAAACAAAAAATACATATCTGAGTTTGGTATCTTTGGACTACTATTCCAGATGTTTTTGACATCAGCTTGGAAAAGCTTAACATAAGTTACGTGAAGAGATGATGAAAATCAATTACTCAACAAAGGACAGACATAACCAGGGGTGGGTTCCAGCAGTCACTAATGGCAGTTCGCTTGTGGGTGTGCTTCGTGTGTATGCGCAGTGCAATAAAAATTGCTCGGTGCAAGCGCAGAAGCAAAAAACAAGATGGCGACCCCTATGGTGCTCCTCAGAGAACTGGTTCTGGGGTGTGGCAGGCCTGGGCTGCTGCCAGTTCCAGTGACCCAGGCCGCCAAACCACTACCAGTTCAGCTGAAGTGGTTCAAACCAGTAGGAACCCACCACTGGACGCAACTATAGATCCTAGATCCAAGCCAAGTCCAAAAATATCAGACAACTCCTGGAGGACTGACACTCAGACAAATCAGCCATCAACGGGCACATTGAAATAAACATCTACATACCACTCAAAAGAGACAATCCAAAAGCCCAAAAGGAAACAAAAGACCGAAACACCTCCTCATCAGCAATCAACACTCATATGAGTAGAGATTAACACTAAGATTAACAACTAAAAATTAACAAGAAGTAAATACCACTCTCAACAAACTACCAATGCAGACAAATAAACAGTAAACCGCCTAATCAAGAAACCACCAAGAATACCGAGAGGCCAAGCCATTACTATTATAAAAATATTACTATTACTATTATATAAAACCCTGGAAGTCTTTAAGAAGATGTTGGATAGCCATTTGTCTGAAATGGTATAAGGTTCCTGCCTAGGCAGGGGGT